>CAUDMG010000820.1:1330000-1605000 GCA_958450375.1 Homarus gammarus | reverse complement strand
AATCACAGTGTTATGATTTTTTCCGCTCAAATGAAGAAGTTTCCCCCTATAGGTTCAGAAGAAATAAGTTTTCTATGAAGATATAGTAGGAGGGACCATACCAAACACGCCGCAGGAGTTTATTTTATGGTACGTGACAACTGGAACTCGATCTTGATTCCTTGATTTATTTAAAATCATAATGGCCAAAATCTTTACAACCAATAAATGTTACCTACTGCAAAAATTTGCTTAGGGTAAGGAATTTAGGAATTAAATAGTGTTTGGATTGAAGGAAAGAAAAGGAAACGATGGGGCTCAGTAAAATTTTAGGCCAGTGTTCCATTGTATAAATAAACTAATGCTTCACTGGCATTATTATACAGTCATGTTTCCAGACTCACTCTCACCAGATATCTAACAAACTTCACTAGTCCGTCCATTCCCGCAACACAAATCTAGTGTTAGTCATCATGTAATATATCTTTTTATGAACTATACTCTACCTCACTACTGTATAGGCAACAGTCTATGAGCTTTATTTATAGCAGACGTATAAAAAATGTTTCAGAAAGAGGCATTCAGGGAACACATGTTGAGGGTTGGTGGTGGTGGTCACTCCCTGTTGTTGCCCATGAAGTGCTGTAGAAAGTCGATCGGCAGGGGAAAGATGATGGTCGAATTTTTCTCTGCAGAAATTGTGTTTAGCGTCTGAAAGAAATGATAAAATGATTAAACAAAATAAGAGAACTTCATAACTTCAACAATGTCTAAACTGGTCATTCACTAACATATATATTCTATTTTGAACTTGTTTAATTTATCAGTATAAGCAAAAGCTAAGAACGAGAAAATTGGATATATTGTGCACAGTATATGTATAATCATATTTTTATAATCAAATAAATTATTAATCTTGAAAAAAAATACCATATGGCTGTCAGAGTTGATTGGGTTTCTTTCCATAACAAATTCCATAAAATCACTGTTAAATTTAAAGGGCAAAATTGTAATTATTTTAAATAAACAACTGATCAACACACACACACACACACAGAGGACTACTCAAACGATCATAAGATTAACCAGACCCTCCTAAAGATACACACTCACCTCTGAAGGCTACAGACACCCCTTCCTGATGGTACAAAGACACCCTCCTGATGGTACATTCATCCCTCCTGACGGTACAAACACCTTCTTCTGGTGGTACAGACATCCTCCTGATGGTACAGACTTCCCTCCTGACGGTATAAACACCCCTTCCCGATGACACAAAGATACCTTCCTGACGCTACAGAAACTCCCACCTGAGGTACAAAGACGCTCGGAGGAACGGATACTATACCTGGAGGTACCGAAGCTGGAGTGCTGCCGGAGCGAGGGAGAGGACCTCAGCGGCCTCTTTCAGGGCTCGGGACGACTTCTGTTCTCCTTCAGCAGCGATCACCTGGAACACCACACAAACTCATTATCCTCTTATACCTGTTTACTTCACTGCTATAATCTAATTTATTCGTTTATATATATTTTTGTGCTATAGGTAACAATTAGCTATAAGCAACACATATTTACACTTCACATCCAGCATTATTTTAATTTTATTATATATTTTACTTACTAACGAATGAAAATACTTTATTTCCTAGTACACCACGGTTTTTATTGCACGTGCTAATTACGTTTGTTTAATTTACTAATATAGTATCATTCCCTTTAAGTTATTAATGAAATGATTACTCCAATTTATTTGGCTGATATTTTAATTATTTATATATTCCATTTGCTAACATACTAACTGCTCTACTTATATAGTCCTATTTAATATACTTATGCAGTATTTACTTCATTTACACAATTTCCAATGGTTTTGATTATAGTAGGAAAGGCTGAGGATAATCGGATTCTTTGTAATGCAAAATTTAACTTCCATATTTCCACTTCAAGCAGCAGAAAGGAAAGTGAAGCCCATACGTCACGGTTCTTACTTCCGGCTCACCATTGACGACGTTCTGGCAGTGTAGTCCTCAACCCCCGCAAGGTGCTTTAGTGACTCGGTTAAGTTCTCCCATAATCTATTAACACGGCATTAGAGAGCAAACCAAGTACCTCTGATACCTGATACGTGTCTGTCTCTAATACGGAGTTTAATATTGGTTAACCTCACTATAACTGTGGCCTCAGCCCTGACCTCACCTTAGCTCTGGCCTCCCTCGCAGCCTCAGCTTCTGCCGCCATAGCTCGCTGTAGCTGTACGGGTAGCCGGACATCTTTTCTGAGGTGAGGAAAGTGAGGAATATGAGGTGAGGAACATGAGGTGAGGGATATGAGTTGAAGAAAATGAGCAACATGAAATGGGGAATGTTATTAGCATGAAGTGAGAAACGGAATATGAAGAGGAAAGTGAGAAATGAGAGGTGGTAAACGAGAAATATGAATGAAGAAAGTTAAGTACGTGAGTAAAAATGATGATTATGAGGTGAGAAAAGGAATGTGTGAGGTAGGAAAAGAGGAAAGTGAGATGAGGAGAATGTGAGAAAGTAGGTGGGGAAATAAAGAACAGGATGAGAGGAAAGTGAGGAATATTGCAAGAGAGAGAGATGATGAAGGAAGTGAACATGATCTCGAAAAAAAAATAATTCAGGAAAAAAAAGAACAAGTTTAGAGAATTAAAAAAGATCATGAAAATACGTGGGAAATTATACGATTTTTTCTGAGTTTTCACACTTACGTTAGTTAAGAGAATTTAAGCGAGAAGGTTGGAAATCCTATACATTACTCACAATATAAGACCTGAATGAGTACTGTGCTATATATCCATTGTCCATAACTTTGGGGGGGGGGGGGGGGGGTACTTTTATCTACACGCTACACCCGTTTGCTGTCAGTCAACCAATCACAACCAAGTAAAAGTCCGTGCGTAAAGCTATTCGCTCTCCCATTCAGTGTCAAGCGGCGTTACCTTTGCTGTGATTGGCTAACGAGTAACGACTGACGGTATAATGTGTTGTAGCAGACGATGGAGGAAGGGGAAACTGTCTCCCCACTCTGTGTCCGGGGAAGCTAGCCGGGTGCTATGAATAATATATTATGGCAGTGCTATAATCTTATATAATATGGAGATTACACGCGCGCACACACACACACACACACACATATATATATATATATATATATATATATATATATATATATATATATATATGTATATATATATATATATATATACAGTATATATATATATATATATATATATATATATATATATATATATAAATATATATATATACATATATATACATATATTTATATATAGTTATTATATTTTTCTATTTAGATAAAAGTATACAATATGGAGGGTAAAGAGAGCAACGCTATCACTAGGTAACACAGGCGGTGATGCTGGGAGGAGTATCATGCCACACACAAGCTCACGTCACGTCTTGCATAAGCCAACTTTAGCACACGTTCAGAGCTGATATGGCAGACTGAAACTGAACAACAGAAAACTTATATATAATAAATATATTCACAAATATCGTATTTAATACAGAGTATATCTTTATTTAAAAAAATATAGTAGTTTATCAGAAGTGTAAAATGAAGATGAGGGTTAAGGTGATACATGGAGATAATACGTAGGAATAGAATCACACATTAAAAGACGAGTATAAGCCACTTCCTGTCTGTTCTTCACGCTGTTGTTTTTATATCTTAATAAAAAGTACAGAAATTGTGTTCATATTATATACAGGGCCGGATTCAGGAGTGGGCAAAGTGGGCAGCTGCCCAGAGGCCTCCACAATCTGGGGGCCTCCACATATTACAATATTTGATTTATTTGTTTATTCATTTGGATTATTTTTATTTTCATTCTTTAAAATTCATGTTTATCTATTCCATCACGTAAAACTATGTTCAGCAAGAAGCGTGATAGAAATTAGGCTAGCTAGTTATAATGAGGGGGGCCTCCACAAAGAGGCTGCCCATGGGCCTCCACAGGTCTAAATCCGGCACTGATTATATATGGATCGCAAATCACTCATCTTCACATGAATGTTCAAAACAGAAAAGGGATATACGTCAGTTTGGTAACACAAAGACGATTTCCCACCATCTATTATAGTGTGAACAGTAAGGGTGACACTCCCACCTGTGAGCAGTGTAACCCTCCACCCTAGTGACTCCCCCCCGCCCCACAACCAGCATGCACCTTACATAACATCCGCCCTCTTATGTAATTTTCAGATACTCTACACAATAGTATATTCAACAGGAAACGTTTTTACACAAATATTAACATTTCTAAAATATTATCACATGTGGAAGTAGGCTACAGATATAAAACAATTTTGGCACACAAGTAAATTAAGTCTGGAGTCCGGATACTACACCCTATACAGCATTATTGTATTAGGTAACAAAGCCGTGATCCCATTATAGTCTAAGTTGTGAAGCTGATTTTTGTGAAATATTACTTCTGATGAAAACGAAACATCTCATTTTGTCTACTAACACACTATTAAATCTGTCCTTACCCTCAGTGATTATAATCTGGTTTATATAAGTACGAAAAAAATATAATCAATAACCAAGGTGAAGTATCAATGTATTATTAACTTAATTTGAACTGGGTTTTGCTAATTAATGTCTCATAGATGGACACACACATACTGTTTAAACACACACACACACATACATACGGTAGCTGGGTCCTGGGGCTAGGCAAGCGAGTCTCTCAGGCTGGCTGCATCAGTGGTGTTAAACTTGATACTGTTTTTGGAACGTGTGTGAGTGTTTATCATGTGTGTAATTAAGACGTTAACAATGTGTCTATGGACCTATAAATCCTGAGTGTCACGCTAACTTAAAACACGTACGAAAATTCAGGTGTTTTGCAGACGTTTATACAACTTATCTCCCAACACACCTGGATATTCGATTCCTGTTAAGAGTTCAGAGATTTGGGGGAATATAAGACACGTTGAACGTTTCTAACACACACACGCACGCACACACACACTGAACACCGTCCATTGAATTAAGAATCATTATACTGTATTTGGAATCAATTGCACTATTTACCTTTTATTTCCAGGTGAGGTGATGTCTCTCTACCTTTAGTTAAATCTAATTAATTAAATAATGTTTATTTACGTTCACTTTCATTAATTACGACCAAGTCACCAATTATTTCTCAACAATGTAATGACGTGGTGATGGCTGTTTCACGCATCTACTGCAACCTGTCAACACAACATTTAGAATAAAACACTCTATAATTACTACCAATTAGTATTACGTAACTGCACGTCACACCATCACACCTGTTTAGAACTATGGGCGACTGGCTAAGTTATAAAAATAATTAATAAGTTACACTAATAATAATAATAATAATAATAATAATAATAATAATAATAATAATAATAATTATAATAATAGAAATAATAATATTAATAATAATAAAATAATATTTTATTTTCAGATTACATTTGGCCAATGTTGAAATCAGGAAACGTCAATACAAATTAACATCCACTAGAAATAGATTAACTGCCCACCCGGGCGGAAAAAGTAAGAGACAACAAGTATGTTAATCTACTACACCATGAAGTCGGTAAACCAGCTTTTTGAAGCGAGACAGATTGTAAGAGGATGGAAATACAGAAGACAAATATCCACACAGAAACGGTGGGCACCATGGGCAAGACGAGTGTCACTAGCCCACGGCCTTTCCAGCGGTACACAGATTGCCAAATCTACTGATCATTGCCCGTTAAAGTACTTGTAAAGGAGAGAGTGAAGCAGCATTGCGGCCAAGAGAAAGGGAAGAGAAAGTGTTGACTAAATGAGAGTACCGCCCTCATATCTGAGGATTGGCGACCACAGTCCTCCACTCTGAACGTTGTCGGGCTGCTTTTACCAATCCTCTAAGAGTCTAAGGTTTTGTATCTCTCTATTGACTAAACGAGAGTTAATAAGACGAATTGCTTTTGATTTCGTCCAATCTATTTTGAGACGCAGGAAGTGCCTTACGATGGCCTACACTTGGTGCTTTCTGAAAGTGTGAACTGTTGGACCATTTTATTGAATAAACAACTATCTATCTAATCCATTGTCAACATTATTCAAATTTAGAACTGTTAAGTCCGAGAGATTCTTCGTTCAACTATTAATATTACAAACTTTTAATTTTGTTGTCCTAAATAAGCATTTGGGAAACTAAAAACATATATTGAATAATCATAAAGAGACAAAAAACACTGTCTTCTTTGATGAGTTTCAGTAACAACATTGGCCAAGAAAGTTTCTCATTATACTGCATATTCATATTTATTTATTTAAGTTTATGTTAGTTAAACAAAAAAGAAAACGAAACTATAGATGATTTTAGAGAAAACACCCAAAAGATAAGGTTTAGGGCAAACTATAATAAACACTGAAGGCAATACACATTCGACAAATAAAAATTATTTTGAAAAAGAACTTTAAGACGTCATGCGAGATAAATCACAGGATAACTTAACCTGAATAGAATAATTAATTTAACAGGGATTTTAACTTGCTATGAAGTAACACGAGGATTTGATTACAGTACTGGCATGGGTCTGTATTACTGTATAGGAACTGGTAGGGGAACCACTGGGGGAGAGGGCATAATGGAAGGGGGTAATGTACAGCAGGAAGGAAGAGGTTGGTATGGTGGAATAAACGCAATGAGGGAGAGAGGGAGGGAAAGGGACCACAGACGAAGTGGTTGCAGGAGGTGAACAAGAATGGCTGGCGGTCTAACACTTCACTACCGGGCACAGGGAGACATTGGTCTAGACTGGCTTGCACTGGGTCCTCAGTGGGCTGGTTCCTCCCTCACAACCCGCCAACACTCTCATCCTTAATTCAAGTCTTCAGATTATCGAAGATCCTTACGTTATTGTTCTTACCCTTAGCTGAAACTAGAAGAGAAAGATCTGGGAGTTTATAATAACAACGAAATGAAGTTCTCGGATAACTGCGAAAAGGTGTATCTTGTGAATACAGTGGTAGGGGTTTACATGAAGACCTCTCACACATTTTTCGATGGCTCGTCTTTCATGGTTTTTTTTTTTTTTTTTTTTTTTTTTTTTTAAGAGTACTGTAATTCTTTTTGGTCTCCAAAATATGTCAAATGATATGTCCAAAAGAGGGCCACCAAACTGGTGCTGGCCCTCACGACCTTATTTGCCAAGAGAGATTATAACGCCTAGACTTACCTAGTTCATACGACAAAAGGGCAAGGTGAGAATTTATAAAGAATTGTAAGAACATTCCTTACTCAGTCAAATGCACATATTTGGAGTTAGCGGATGGCCACTTTATTAGAAGTTACAGTCCCAAGTTAAAGAATCTATCAGTTAAAAAAAAAAAAAAAAAAAAAAAAAAAAAAACAGCCCGAGTTAAAATCTTTGGAGTAAGAGTTGTGAAGTTTGGACAAAAAAAAAAAAAAACTGCCAGAGAATATTGTGACAGCACTAAATGTGAGCTCCTTCAAGTCCAGGGTTTTCAACACTGACAGACTAGTATGTTTAGGTGCACTCAAGAGCCCGTATATGCACAGTTCTCACCACCCACGTAGATGCGTTTTGAGGTGATATATTACGGGTTAAATAATGAACGTAAGGACCTCTGAGAATCTAGTCCTCCCAATCTCTGGACACAGTCTTTTCCATCTCGTGAGAACTCTAGAAAAAATAAACCCAAATTCACACCTAAAAATTATTAAAAGGTTCGATCATGGTGGACATTTCACGTTCTTCTTGTGCACCCCCAAGTCTGCTCTAATCTACACACCTAAAGCTCTGCTACACATCTCAAGCTCTGCTACACATCCCAAGCTCTTCTACACACCCCAAGCTCTGCTACACACCATAAAGCTCTGCTACACATCCCAAGCTCTGCTACACACCACAAGTTCTGCTACACATCCCAAGCTGTGCTACACACCCCAAGCTCTGCTACACACCCTGAGCTCTTCTACACACCCCAAGCTGTGCTACACACCCCAAGCTGTGCTACACACCCTGAGCTCTTCTACACCCCCTGAGCTCTACTACACACCCCAAGCTCTTCTACACCCCCTGAGCTCTTCTACACACCCCGAGTTCTTCTACACACCCCAAGCTCTTCTACACACCCTGAGCTCTGCTACACACCCTGATATCTATTACACATCCCAGGGTCTCAAATACGAGGGTGGAGTAAGAGAGAGCTGGCCAAGAGATAGAGAGGGAGAGAAACTACAGGGAGAGAGTGTGGGGCAGGGAGAGAGGGACGGCCCACAACACCACTCGGCCTTCTCTTTGTGTACTCACATTTCCACCCTCTCCACCTTAATGCCCCAATTCTCAGTGGCATCGTCTAAGACTCCCTGAAATGATGAATGGGTTGGTGCTGTCAGTTCACTGGCGCAACCTCGATTAGCTGCAATACAAGTGCTTAAGACTGGCAGGCGGGGGACGTGTGTGTTTGGAGGCAACCAAGATATGAAGTATTTTTCTTGGGTATTTTCTTATGATGTCAAAGATTTTTTTAATAGTAACTAAAAATATTTATGAAAACAAATTTAGCTTTTTCATTGGTCGTTTTTTATTACTAAGATGAATTTAGTCTGAGTTAGGTGCTTTATATGCCCAGATTTTATTTAATTGTTTTTTGTAATGATTGAAATTACCGAAAGAGTATTGCAAATAAAATCAATAGAGTAGAGAGATAGAACCAGCAAAGTAAAATAAAATATAGTTCTAGCTGTCTACTCAACCCTGATCATCAACAACTCGTCCACACCCGTCCCCGACCACAGGAAACTAGAAGTGTTTGTTTACTTACATCTCGACCCGCTCTACCTTGATACCCCAGTTGTCGGTGGCGTCGTCCAGCGCGTTCTGTAAGTAGTCACCACTATGAGCCACCTGCTGGGGGGCCGCCATGTTGGTGCACTAGGTGGTGGTAGTGGTGGTGCTCGAGGTGACGGTGCACTGAGTGGGGGGCCTCCTTACTAGTACACGCTTATATTTCACACCAGGGGGTTCGTTTTCACCACCAGGGGGTTTATGTTCATCCCCTGGGGTTCATGATCCTTTTGGGGTTCATACTCTCTCAGGCACAGGTTCATACTTAGGGTATGAATATAATTTAGATGGGGTTTAGATGCTACAGCCACACGCTTAAAACTAACAGAAGAATCCTCACACCAAAATAATCTGTGTATCGACGGTACATTTCATCCCCGTAATGTTTTTGTAAAGTCTAATAGGTTATAGTAGTCTGGATGGCGGCATACGACACTAACCAAACGAACCCAACTAAAAAATTATGTAACTGATATCAGTTTTGGTTTGATTTACATGAAACATTAAACCTAACTCCAAAACAAACTTAAGTTAGGACAAGTGTGGTTCGTCTGTGTTGTGTATGATAAATGACTTACGCCCGTAGTCCCCAGCTCTCGAGGTTTGAGGACATGGATGGCGGGTCTGCTTCAGGAGACTGTCAAGTTATTTCCGAAATTTAACACTCGTTTTGGGAATTTTGCATCAATGGAAGGTTACGGAAATGAACAGTGCCGTAGATAACACAGTATATTATTCTGGTGGGAGGAATCTTTTGCTTGATGTTTTATTAAGGATGTACAAGCAGTAATTGCATTCCCCCTCCCCCTCCTAGTAACCGGAGCCAGGGCAAGGGAAGGCCTGGCGATCGGACACTGTAAGATTGTACCATACCTCTCACAGACACCCTCCACCCCTCTCCCGTTTAAACGTTGTTGGGTAGTTTGGGAACTATCGTGGCTGGTGATGTTGCATTGTGTCAATACCCGGCTACTGGGGGGGGGGGGGGATTACTGCCCCCTGACTGCACCTGTACTCTTCAACACTATCACGGGCTTTCATAATCAATCATACTGGGTATCTTCTGGTGTGGCGGGTGTTCATACTATTTATTATTTCTACTTTGAAATGATTCAAACTGGTTCCTATGAGTTAATTGTCGATTTTCCAGTTGTTTCTTCCCAAGAGGATGAACACAGCAAGTTGGGAACAAGAGTGTAGGCTACAGGCCGCTGAAAAAACTTGAATGCAGTTAACATATTTCATATCAGTCGGAATTCGTTCATCAGTATGAAGGTGAAACATAATACATAGGTGTAGTGAAGCAATACCCACTGTTATTAATTTGTGTAATATATTAGTGCCACGAACACACCTTTACTCAGGCAGTATAATAATTACACCTGTTGTATGGCTGTATGTCTCTCACAGGTAGATATGATCCGTAACACCTGACCGTGACCTATTAAGCTGTGCCGTGGTCGCTATAGTTCACCAGTATAGGCAGGAAGGTGAAGGTGTCTCCTCTAACACTAATTAGTGATCATCCGAGACCAATTATAGATTAACTGCATGAGAGTTGTTGACACTTGTGCTTAGTTATTATATAATTTAATAAAGCAGTAAGTAAGCGTTGTGTAAATATCTGTATATCTTACCAACTTAAGAGAAAATTTGATTAGAGTAAAGAATGGAGTGCAATGGCTCATATCTTTTATACTATACAGCAGCAATAAATATAGACTTCAGGTAAAACTGTATCAATTGTCATCAAAAGTAAGACAAATGTGGATGAGGTAATTGAAAAAAAAAATGTTATAAAAAAAGGCGGCGTGACCCAGTGAGCAACCAGCAGGCAACCAACGTCTCTGAGATGGTTGAGGATGGTTGTGAGGGCGCCAAGACTGTCATAGATCACAGGTAACTGGAAAATCGTCAATTATTACATTATTGGTCCTTAGGTTCATACTGGGTTCCTACCGGTTAGTGTATGGAGAGTCATACTAGTTTATACTACATACTATCAGAATGTTTACTCTCGTTCATACTAGCGACTACCAAATGATCATACTGGTTTATACTAGCTACCACCAGAAGATTCATACTGACTTATACTTGCTTTTCATACTAGTTACTATCAGGTGGCTCAAACAGGATTCACACTGGCTGGTACAAGTCACTCTCAAATGGTTCCAGCAGAATTTCACACTGACTCAAACTGGACAGATGTCGGGTGGTTCATACTGTTTCACTAAGCCTGTTACTAAAGGTTTACACTGGCTGCTGTATTCAAGGGCCGTGTGTTTGACCCAGAATTTAATGGGAAAAAATATTAATCATACAGGAATAGAAAACATGTTAGTGAATCAATTATAATATCTATAATGTTTTATTTGAGGTTAGACGTTTAACATGCAGTTGTGCTTGGGATTGTTGCAACCTGTATAGTATATAGTTTAACACGTGTTACTGTTATCTTGTACTGTGTTTCATATGTTGGTGTATTTTGTATTGGGGTTTTGTGTTACTTAATAGGTTAGTGTTATATGTGAGTTTGTTAGTGATAAATCAAGCGAGTTTACATTAATAATTAAGTAAACAGAAAGGAAAAATATATCAACATGGAACGGCTAAAAAAAATATATTGTTTATATCTCAAGCAGTAATGGTAAAAACACACTCGTAAAAATTCGTAATAAAAATATTTTGTTTTGTTTTACGAAGTACTAGTGTTATTAAGGTATGTTACAGTCTGGCTCCATTACGGTCTCTTGAATCTTAAAAAAATTACGATACTACAAGATGAAAGGTTAAAATTTCCGGATATACTGCCAAAGTGCGACACGAATGGCAATGTTTCGGTAATATCAATACACATAATGGCAATGGACCATCACGTTCATTTGTGTTGGGTCCATTTTGGCCGCCGCATGACCACCCCGATACAAAAGCACTCGACTTCTACTGCATTATTTCATCTTCACGGGTCGTCTCTTTTGGTAAAATTTCTAAGCATAAAAGCCTTTGTCACAGTCATAATATATTAATGAACGCTATACTTGTCTAGTGAATAATGTACAGCCAGTTCTCAAGGTCTTGTCTGGGTAAAGTCTTTGTTGGGCGAATTTTGCAGCGATGACGTCACATGTAGTAAACAAATATTGGTTACATCTGGTGAATATTGTATGAATGATATTAATAGTAAGTATCGACTGGTTAAAGCCTTTGAACGCAGTTTCATTTTTTCCACGACCAAGTCAAACTCGAAAAGCTTAGAAAAATGTATAAATTCGGCTCCTTATTATCCCGTATCAACATTTAATGTCTACTATATGTTAGGCTCGCATAATAGAGTACCTCAATTGACTAGGAGATACAATGTTAAAGCATGATTTAGTTGCTTGGGTTATATGTGCTGAGAGAGAGAGAGAGTGTATGTGTGCTGTAGTTCCTGTTTGGTCACGCTTCACTCACTTATTCAGGCACTGTATTGTACTATTACACTCAGGGTTGACTCTAGCTATGAGCGGGAGGACACTAGGACCCACAGAGCCTAGGAGCCCCTCACAACTATAATCTAAATAATAGAATACATAAATATTTACTTTATAATTATATTGTTGACTTGTTCGTTTCCAAACACTTGTAAATTTGGAAATAGTTATTATCAGTTGAAGAATGTTCTCACAACTGATTTATAGTACACATCACTGTACACAGAATATTAATATTGACTCTAATGGATATTGACGAAATGGCCCTTGAGTGCAGGGTTACCACACTGTGCGATTTATCCACATTACTGAATCATCATCATGGTGGCCACAAGATGTTATCCGTCCGTCGGGAGCAAAAACACAAGATATTCCAAAACCTGCTTGACTTATTATCACCTAAGATGGTAACACTAAAGTACTCTCATTTATAAAACCCTCATCTCGTGATCGGCTATACCCAGAGTACGTGTGAACACAGAAAAGCTCGGGAAGCAACCATCCCCCTGGACTCCCCGCCCACCTGGTTCGATGTCCTCCGTAAACTTCCTGACCTCTCGTATGTCTATGGGAAAGGGTCGCGGAAAGGGGACGTGATTGCTGCCCGTATCATCATTGGGTATGACTTTGCTTGGGAGATTGGTATCCCCGCATCCCCTGAGCAACGCTCTTGTGCATTATGCAGAAGACCCGACAGCAGCACCCTTATCCACTACCTCCTAAGATGTCCCCACACACAACGCTTCCGTGACGCCTGCTGGACCACCACTCCACGACCCCCTGACGGAGACACGATGATCCTCCCCATACTGGCCAGATATTATGTAAATAACATTGATTATGTGTTAAAGGAATATCTTTCCTTCCTTAGGCTTTAGTAAGCCCCTTTATAATATTTATACTGTATATACTTGTCACACTTGCCAGATGCTTCTGGTGTTATTGTACAGGGGTACCTAGTGACAGCACTAGGATCCCGCTTCCTCTATCAAGGAATAAACAATAGAAATTGAAATTGAGTACGTGTAAGCGGGTGTCCAGGTAGGTAGCAAGGTGGCTAATGTCACGTACGGTTGTGTATATATGATTGAAATATATTCACAGGATAAGGAAACTATAACCTCGGGTACACCAGGAATATTTGGGTATTACGGCAGTAAGGCATCAAGACAATGTGAGAACAAAAGGTAAAGTCACATTTGCCACGTCATCCCTCCCTCTTCCCAGCACTGAGGACTGGCGATATATTCTTTGAGGGTATAATGCGTCTATGCTAATTACAAAGTCAGCATACTTCAGGAATACGACAAAGGAATAAAATTTCTCCTAAGAGTATCAGAAGACTCGAACAGTATACTACAACAGTCATCATATAGCACAGTATATTCAATATATAACATGGTCGTATATTGAGTGTATATGTGAATTTATTTCACCACGGAGCAAGGATATATTTCTGTATATATTATCATTTCTTCCTGAGAGTATGGCTGATATAACAATATACTTGCCATAATATAATTATGTCCAGTATATACCGCGTGTATTCTAAATTATATTACCGGGATAACACCTTCACCGGGATAACACCTTCACCGGGATAACACCTTCACCGGACCGCGTGTATTCTGAATTATATTACCGGGATAACACCTTCACCGGGATAACACCTTCACCTGACCGCGTGAATTCTAAATTATATTACCGGGATAACACCTTCACTGGGATAACACCTTTACCGGGATGTCACCTTTACCGGGATAACACCTTCACCGGGATAACACCTTCACAGGGATAACACCTTCACCTGACCGCGTGTATTCTAAATTATATTACCGGGATAACACCTTCACTGGGATAACACCTTTACCGGGATGTCACCTTTACCGGGATAACACCTTCACCGGGATAACACCTTCACAGGGATAACACCTTCACCTGACCGCGTGTATTCTAAATTATATTACCGGGATAACACCTTCACTGGGAAAACACCTTTACCGGGATAACACCTTCACTGGGATAACACCTTCACAGGGTTAACACCTTCACCGGACCGCGTGTATTCTAAATTATATTACCGGGATAACACCTTCACCGGACCGCGTGTATTCTGAATTATATTAGTGGGATAACACCTTCACTGGGATAACACCTTTACCGGGATGTCACCTTTACCGGGATAACACCTTCACTGGGATAACACCTTTACCGGGATGTCACCTTTACCGGGATAACACCTTCACTGGGATAACACCTTCACAGGGTTAACACCTTCACCTGACCGCGTGTATTCTAAATTATATTACCGGGATAACACCTTCACCGGGATAACACCTTCACCTGACCGCGTGTATTCTAAATTATATTACCGGGATAACACCTTCACTGGGATAACACCTTTACCGGGATGTCACCTTTACCGGGATAACACCTTCACCGGGATAACACCTTCACCTGACCGCGTGTATTCTAAATTATATTACCGGGATAACACCTTCACCGGGATAACACCTTCACTGGGATAACACCTTCACCTGACCGCGTGTATTCTAAATTATATTACCGGGATAACACCTTCACCGGGATAACACCTTCACAGGGTTAACACCTTCACCTGACCGCGTGTATTCTAAATTATATTACCGGGATAACACCTTCACTGGGATAACACCTTTACCGGGATGTCACCTTTACCGGGATAACACCTTCACCGGGATAACACCTTCACCTGACCGCGTGTATTCTAAATTATATTACCGGGATAACACCTTCACTGGGATAACACCTTTACCGGGATGTCACCTTTACCGGGATAACACCTTCACCGGGATAACACCTTCACAGGGTTAACACCTTCACCTGACCGCGTGTATTCTAAATTATATTACTGGGATAACACCTTCACTGGGATAACACCTTTACCGGGATAACACCTTCACTGGGATAACACCTTCACAGGGTTAACACCTTCACCGGACCGCGTGTATTCTAAATTATATTACTGGGATAACACCTTCACTGGGATAACACCTTTACCGGGATAACACCTTCACTGGGATGTCACCTTCACTGAGATAACACCTTCAACATTACCAAACCTCCTTACTGTATTTTTATACACCAAATACAAATTAACATTCACACATACATGTTTGAAGCATTAAAATATTTACAATCAATGTGTTGAGCGCCATTAAGCCTGGATGTGTGATTAACGTCGCTCGCGCCATAAAACCATAATAAAGCTTAATGTCAACACGTTTAGTCCACATAAATCTGTGTAATGGTGTGATTTATAACCTAGACAGCTTGTGTGTAATTTCCATCTCGCGATGTGCAGCTATCTGTCTGTCTGTCTGTCTGTCCGGATGAAACTATCCAATCCAGGTCAGGAACTACTTTAATATCTTTCAAATTTGACAGTTATTTCATTTTGCTAAGTCATTTCCTGTGGCATTTCAGTATCAAATTAAATATCGAATAACGATATACCAAGTGTGAAGGGAGGGTACAGGAAGATCGGACACCTCACCAGCTACACAGGCTAACCATTACCCAGGGACAGCAGCAGCTAATCGACTTAAACACGCGGGTCCCTATAAACACTGATGGGCTGGCGAGAGGTAGATGGTGAGTGGGGGAGGAAGCAGGTCCTCAGGCGTGTGAGATGAACCCGGAGATTCAGACTCGTGAATCCAAATCCTCCGAGGACAGCATAATGCATGAATGAGGTGAGAACAGTACATGTACTCTGTAACGTCACTTGTACTCAAATGTGCCACCGGGGGGGTCAAGGGTCAGCGGTAATGTAACTTTAATGATAAAATACGTTTCTGTTCTCCTTATACGTATAACAATTATTAAACCTTATATAATGCCACGAATGAAAGGTTATTAATACGCGTATGTATTGTATTTAATATCTACATACCGAATTACTGACTCATTCAACCTCAATATAATCAATTACAGCTAATTTATACTTTAATGGTCAAAATTAATTACAGTTATTATGACTGTTAGAACCTCGTTATGTCAACACCCAGCGGTAGGAACTTCACGCGGGTGATTGTTCGCAGGCTGGCAGGGTGTACAGGCTGGCAGGGTGTACAGGCTGGCAGGGTGTACAGGCTACCAGGGTGTGTAAGCGTTATGGTGTAGCCCAAGTGTGCATGTTGCTCTTATTACCTCGTGTGTTCACTGTTAGGAGTTTGGTCTTGTGTTAGTTTTTCAATGTGTGTGTGTGTGTGTGTGTGTGTGTGTGTGTGTGTGTGGTTTATTTCTACTTATGTGTATATAAGCAAGTGTTGCTGTTTGCCTGCACATACTTGTATATTAATACATAAATGCATATATACATATATATATATATATATATATATATATATATATATATATATATATATATATAGATATATATATATATATATATATACATATAATATATATATATATATATATATTTATATATATATATATATATATATATATATGCAAGTAAATCACTGTAGGTGCGCGTGATCTAGGTATATGCTGATAACCACCAGGAAAGAAGAAAACACGAAGTTCCCAAGCGCTTTCGTGTAATTCACATCTTCAGGGGTGAGTACAGACTAGTCTGTACTCACCCCTGAAGATGTGAATTACACGAAAGCGCTTGGGAACTTCGTGTTTTCTTCTTTCCTGGTGGTTATCAGCATATACCTAGATCACGCGCACCTACAGTGATTTACTTGCATATATATATATATATATATATATATATATATATATATATATATATATGGATATAATCCATTACACACACACACACACATCCCCAGAAAAACACACACACACACAGAAAAACACTAAACACACACACACACACACACGCACACACACACACACACCTGCATGTCACTGGAGATAGATTCCCTGTCTCCTAGTATCTCGTGCAGGTTCTTGGTGCCTAGCATGTTTCTCAGCGTAGTCTGTGCTAGGAGCCGCGTGGAGTGGTGGGCGTTTTCCACGTTGGCCACGCTTACTGTCGCGTTGCTCACCCGGTAGTACACGACGGCGTCCACACTCACCGTCACCGAGTCCTTCGTCAGTACCTGTAGGAGCACACGGCCCAAAGATGTTAACACTGTTGATGGTGATGATGGTGACGATGATTATGATGATGATGATAATGATGATGATGTTTGTGGTGTGATGATGGTGATGATGATGATAATGTTTGTGGTGTGATGATGGTGATGATGATGATAATGTTTGTGGTGTGATGATGGTGATGATGATGATAATGTTTGTGGTGTGATGATGGTGATGATGATGATAATGTTTGTGGTGATGATGGTGATAATGAAGATGGTGGTGGTAGTGGTGTGGTAATGATAGTGTGATAGTAAGGATGATGATGATAGTGTGGCAGAGGTGATAATGATAAATAAAAGTAGTGGTAAAAATGATGGCAATGATTATACTGATTTGTAGGTACTTGTATGATAATTACCATCGTCTTATATACTATCTATGGTCCATTATAACCCACTATGTTATATAATGGTCTACTACACTATGTCATCATCATTTATTATACTACATTATATCATGGTCCACATTTTAATTTTTTTCGAATTATATGTATAAAAAAAATTATATATATATATGTTAAACCTATCTTTCATACGTTAATTTATTCTTTAATTTCTTCGTCATATTAAAAACTATAATTTATTCTATTTGAAAACAATTTATTTTAGGAAAGAGAAATAGAAAAAAAACTGAGAAAAGGACAAATTGTTAATAGGTTTTGAGAAAATAGGGTGAATATTTAATAGGGGGTTGATAAATATGGAATGGGAGTAAATAAGGTTAAAGTACATTTATGGGACCCGTGAAATAGGGAGCTGAGAATAATGGGTTAAGACTATATTAATGGGAGGAGGTTAATGTGTAATAGGTGAGAGTACATTAATGGGTAGAATATATGGGGAGAGAGAGAGAGAGAGAGAGAGAGGGAGAGAGAGAGAGAGAGAGAGAGAGAGAGAGAGAGAGAGAGAGAGAGAGAGAGAGAATAGTGAAGGACATCAACAGGAAAATCGGACATCAGACGGACGGGAAATAAGACATCATAAGAAGACAATGTGACATCAAAGGATAGAGTGTGACATCAAAAGGAAAATGCAACAAGTAAAGGGAGCACGTGACATCAAGGGTGAAGTCAGGGTGGGGGGGGGGGGGAAGTCAAGTACCCTCAGACGAGAGTGACTTAAGGGGGGGGGGGGGAGTCAAGGATGTGCTGTACATGCCAGTGAGTGTTGACCATCTATCATATTGGCCAAACACAACAACAACAAAAACACACACAAACACACAAAAACAAACAAACAATAAAGAGTTTTAAGGACACAAAAACAGGAAAGAAAAACACCTTAATATAACCACCAGGTGTAAATAAGCGTGGGAAAAACAAACAAACAAACACGTGTTGAGTTTGTTTACTTTCGATCAGCTGTCTGTAGTAAGAGAACAGCTGATGGGGGGGGGGGGGGGGCAAAGGTGTGGTCAGGTAAGTATGTGTGATTGGACGGGGCCAGGTGATGACGTCAACACTACAGTACTACAGGTTCACTACACGTCAGGTTAAGGAAGGTCATACTCGAGCAAGTGTATTCATTTTGGGTCATGCAAAGTCATACTGGGTCGCTTGAGGTCACACTATGTTAGGAAACAGTGAAATCTCCCTATAACGAACTTCTCTCTCCCTATAACGTACTTCTCTCTCCATTTAACGAACGGATTCCCTCTCCATATCATCCGTTAGTTGGGTGGGGATCACATCTAACGGACCCTTAATATTACGAATTTCCGTATCCATATAGTCCGTTAAATAGCGAACCATATTACGTACAGACTCAAAATATTTACCATTACAAAAACGATAATAAATATGACGTCATTAAAGGCCTTATTACACTAATTAAGGGTATTATTACACTAGGTCTTATTGCACTAATTAAAGGTCTTATAATACTAATTTAAGGTCATATGATACGTTAATTGGTCTACTAAGTTATGTTACCTGACAACATGACAAGCTAATTACGTAATGTTTCTTGATCAACGACAATAAAACACGTCATGTAAAGTTATCCGGGTCATATAAGGTCACCAGCAGCTATTTACGGTCGTTTTATGGTAAGTTAAATGATTAGGCGTGATACTAAGTCATTTCAGGTCAGATATGGTAATTTTGCTTCATATAAGGTGAGTCTAGTCTTCTTTGCTTCATATAAGGTGAGTCTAGTCTTCTTTGCTTCATATAAGGTGAGTCTAGTCTTCTTTGCTTCATATAAGGTGAGTCTAGTCTTCTTTGCTTCATATAAGGTGAGTCTAGTCTTCTTTGCTTCATATAAGGTGAGTCTAGTCTTCTTTGCTTCATATAAGGTGAGTCTAGTCTTCTTTGCTTCATATAAGGTGAGTCTAGTCTTCTTTGCTTCATATAAGGTGAGTCTAGTCTTCTTTGCTTCATATAAGGTGAGTCTAGTCTTCTTTGCTTCATATAAGGTGAGTCTAGGCCTTTTTGCTTCACATAAGGCAAGTCTTTTGCTTCAAGGTATATAATTCATGTCATTCTCTTTAACGTAAAGTCAGTCTACGTTAGTTAAAGTCATTCTCTTAACTTTTTTGGTGGCTTCAGGTCATTATCGGGACGACACGACCATTTGGTGTTAAGTAAAGCAACATAAGGTCAAATTTTTATGAGTCATTCGGAGTCATTCTGGGTTATAGGGCCATTGGAGGTCATTTTCAGCCTTGTAAATTCTCTCGGCATCGGGTGATATTAGCATCAACAATCTGAGGTCATTTAGGGTCATAGCAGGTCAGATTCAGTCGTTCTGGACCATATGTGATAATAAAAGATCTTGTGAGGTTGTCCAGCCACATGGTTGGTCATTATTGGGCACGGTAGGTCATTTTAGGTCATGTTAGGTCTCTATTGATTATATTTCATCCTTCTGGAACATGTTAGAACGTTCAGGATGATTTGCGATCATTCTAGGTCATACTAGGTCGTTCAGGGTCAGATATGGTCATTCTTGTCATGTTAAATCATTCTGAGTCATGCATGATTATTCTAAGATTTGAAAAGTCGTTAGAACTACAATATAGACATTCCAGGTCACAATAGGTCAAGTTTGTTTTTCAAGTCATCATAAACGATGCATAGTTATTCCAGGTCATGTTAGGTCATCCTGTGTTTTGATGGGCTGAGATTAGATAAGACATTCACCCTGGGTAATTCTGCTCTATTTAACGAGGTCATAGAAGTCCATGTTAAGTGATTTGGGGTCATTCGAGGTCATTATAACTCAACTGTCATCATCCCGGGTCATTATAAGTCGCGTATCATCGTATCAGGTTATTATGATTTATATATCCACCTGGGGTCATGTAAGGTCATATTTTTACCTTAAATTGGGGATAAAAAGTAAGGTAAAGTCTCATAGTAATTTCGTGACCATTTTAACCTCTCTGTGTACTAAACGAGCCAATTATTTGCGTACGTGTGTCTTTACTTAGTACAAAAACCAAATAAACAACGTGCAACCTTTTAAGAATCATGGCTTTTGTGGTGTAGCCAAATTCATCCAAGACTCGACACCGTATCCCTATTTTCACACTTAAGGCAGAGGATTTTGGTTTGGTTAGGTTAGGTTAGGATGAAGAGTGGTTAGGTTAAATTAGGTGAATGGTTGGTTAGGTTAAGTGAAGGATTGGCTAGGCTAAGTTAGGTGGGGGATTGGTTAGAATAGGTTAGGTGGGGGATTGGTTAGACTAGGTTAGGTTAGGGGTTGGTCAGTACCGTGGCGGTAGTTTGTGTTAGGTTAGGTTAGGCTAGGTTAGGTTAGGGGTTGGTCAGTACCGTGGCGGTAGTTTGTGTTAGGTTAGGTTAGGTTAGGTTAGGTTAGGTTAGGTTAGGCTAGGTTAGGCTAGGTTAGGGGTTGGTCAGCACCGTGGCGGTAGTTTGTGTTAGGTAGCACCATCGATCTGTTGCTTCATTACCTTACATGACTCTTTGGCCAGCATGAAGAATGCGAAGCTGAATATTTCATAACCAGCTGATGTGGTTGGTGGTGTAGTGTGGGGAGGTGTGGTGTGGTATGGTGCGGGGAGGTGTGGTGTGGTGTGATGGTGTATGATGGTAGTAGTGGTGGAGTGGTTGGTAGTGGTGGTGCATGATGGTAGGGTGTTGACGGTGGTAATGGTAAAGTTGATGGAAGTACACTACTAGCTATGAGAAATGGGCGGTAGTTATGGCAGAAGTGTTGGTGAAGGGTGGTAGTTATGGTGAAACAAGACAGAGACGGACGGTGATTGGGGAGTTATCACTTTCCTCAAAGAATGTATAGAAGTAATAAAATGAAATAAACAAGACGAAGATCAACACACGAGAAAAGATTACGAAGAGGAAGCAAGAAGACGTCATTAAGTGTGAAGTAGACCTTTGTAATGACGAGAGCGACGGACCTCAAAACAGACAGTGTGTTCATGCAACTACTGAGAGGACCTTGGTAAGACGTAGAGAGAGAGATGCATGTAAACACAAAGCACGAAACAGGAAGGTAAGCAGAAGAAGTAGCAGGGACGAGCAGGGCAACACTAGTGAGGGGTATATAGTAGGCGTCTTTGTGGGGGGGAAGTATTGGGGGGGGGGATGGAGACCCACAACGCGACATACATCTAGCAGAAGGGGTTGTACTACTTTGGTTCTTCCTGAAGCAGATGGCATTTGGCATGTTTCTTAAGAGGTGGCAAAACACCATTCGTCACAAATTTTCAACCCGAAAAGCAAAGCTCAAAAGGATGTTGGCAAATTAAATATGTAGGCTTGCCGCAATTTTGTTTTTTAACTAAAGTAAACAAAAAATGACAAATCAGGAGAACACATTCCAGTTTATTAGTTAGTTCGGGTGGCTGGTGCTTGTTCTTTGTTGAGAGGGGGTGGTGGGGGGGGGGTCAGGGGGTTAGCGTGAGTGGGGGGGAGGACGCCTCTGGTCTGATGTGGCTGGCTGGACAAGCTACTGCAGCACCAATTATTACGTCATCTTATCACTGAACATGTTAGTATCTATTCTACTCTAGGATCTGTGGCAGATAATTTAACCTAGGTATACCGTGGAGAAGGTGAAGATTAAGATAAGAAGACTGTGATAAAGGGACGTCAAACGTTATTGTCCGCAGGTCCACTTTTCGGTAGGAGTCTATACAAGGAAGCGTGAAAAATATGCCTGCAAAATGCCATGTAGTGAGGTGGGGTGCAAAGAATGGGCCGCTTGGCTCCTATCATCACAGGACGTGGGTAAGGAGCGGGGGGGTAGGACTGACACCATCGTGGAGGTTGAGGGAGAAAGTTTCAGCATGATGGCGGATCAATGTATGTTAGACACGCTGAGGGGAAGGATGGAGGACCTGAGGGGTCTAACATGAAGAGGTATAACATTATTCTGACATGATTAAGGGAGGAGACATAGGAGGGCTGTGATGATGATGGAACAGTGTTTGTTCGGTGCACTACACACGTGGCGGCCTCCTGCAGTTGACACTCACACACACAGGGAGGGAAACCCTTGGCGGCCACTGGAAAAAGGGGAGTGGCGTTAGCACTTCAACGGGAGGGTGGCCCTGTGTCACGATAATGTCCCTTTCCGAGTTCATGCTCTGAAAGTCAGCTGGGTGCAGAGAAGAATAAAAAAAGTTTTGTGCCTACAGTCAGAGTAGCTCAACTTCTACAAATGTCCATGAGGGACGGGAAGGCCCTGGAGACCCCAAGAGAGACCTTGGTCCCGACGGCTGTACAGAGGTCATGCACCGGGCAGACAGCCACCACAGCGGTGCACACTCACATCCTGCTACTCATGCACTCTGGAGAAGGACAAGCGAGGCTCATCTGTATCTACAAGATGGCTACTAAGCCTCAAGAACTACTTAAAGGGATTTCCAGGTGATGGTGATGGCTACAGCATCTCTCGTTACGACAAAGTACCATAACAATATTGGCCTCTGTATGACCAGTGTTTTGAAGAGTCAACGCTCATGAACTTGACCTCAGGTCTGAGTACATTATGATACATCAAGTGGCACTTATTCCTCTCCCCTTAGTGAAGAATATTATTATTGTTTTGGCTGAGAGGACCTAGAGGAGGCACAACTGACGCTGACCAGACACAACACTACCATCAGTGAGGGGCTCTGGGAGGAAGAGTGTGCGTGTCTGTCTGTGCTCAAGAGGGAAAAAGATAAAACAAAAATCGACAAACTAGTGCGTAAGAGAAACGTGTGTGACATATTGGAGTGTCGGAGGTTAAGTAAACTGGTTATTCAACTTGCCTCTTGGGGCGGAACGTCAAATACACTGGTCCTCAAGTCTACTTTTGAGTAGGACTCAATGCATGGCAAGATGAAGAAGATTCCTGTTGGGGGAGAGACACAATGCTTGTCTGATTTAGTTAGATATGAGAAACACAATATCATGCGGGGTCAGGTTGGGGCGACATCCTCGAAGGTTCATTACAGGAGCACCTCCTCCCTTCCCTTCCCTTTACCATTTCCTTCCACCACTCCCTTCCCACCCCAACCAGTCCTTCTCTCCCTCTCCCAGCCGGCCCTCCAACACCTCTGAGGGTCCCTGGGTGGCCTCCTGAAAGTGAAAGTCAAACAGGTGAGTTGATCTTGGGTGGGGGGCGTGGCTGAGACAACATACCACACTCCGCCCACTCAACACTCCTCCGCCTGTGTAAACTGTGAAGAATTCCTCTCATTGGATTAGTAAGAAGGATTTTGATCTTGTTTTATGTCCTTACACTAAATAGAATGTCTTGAGATACTTAGCGACATACAGATCGTTAACATAACATGCACTTTGGTTAATCAGAACACATACACAAGTTAATGAAAGCTATTCTAAAACATTTATATTCATACTCTTCAAATACACATAGTTGTAGTTGATAATTTATTCATTTAACTTCAATAAACACTTGGAAACACTTAGACAGACGAACTATACTAATTAGACTAATACTGAACGAGACTAAAAGCAAATAAAATAAATATATAAAAGAAAACGTCAAATACTTTTAGGGTAAACTGCACCAGCCCGGAGTTGTTGTTTGTCTTTGGTTAAAAAATTCAAAATGTTGGACAAATCCTTCGAAGTTAAGGACATATATAGTCTTGTTCTGTGCTTTATAAAATTACCCCCGTTATTTTTCTCCGTAAGATTGGGTGATTTTCTTCTCATTAACGCATATAACACGTGATGAGGTTCATTTTAGTACAGGTAGACTCTTAACCCCTCGAGTATGATGACAACAACCTGAGTATATTGAACGATTATAATAAGCAACGTAATACAGACAAGAGTGATTTTATTATGATCAAGAGATAGACCCCGTGCACAAGGGGTTAAAGCATAGATGAATTATAAAACAGAGGAGAAACAACAACAACAACAACGGTCACCAACGCCTCTAGCGGCAAGGGGGAAAACTTCTATCTCGAAAGCCACCATAAAGATATGTTTATTTGCCTCACTTGTTAATTTATCTCATTACGGCGACGGTCAGGTTGATTAAGAATATAATTTATTTAGTAACAACGTAATGGAAGTTTATTGTGACGGGATAAAGTGCGTGATTAGGTTGAAGCAGTTAATTTATATGAATAACTACCTATTAACACAAAGTTTTTTAATTTAAACTGGCACTATTCCTTTAAACATTAGCACCCTCCCTTATACATTGGCACCCTTCTTTAAACATTAGCACTCTCCCTTTAAACATTGGCACCCTTCTTTAAACATTAGCACCCTCCCTTATACAGTGGCACCCTTCTTTAAACATTGGCACCCTCCCTTATACAGTGGCACCCTTCTTTAAACATTGGCACCCTCCCTTATACAGTGGCACCCTTCTTTAAACATTGGCACTCTCCCTTTAAACATTGGCACCCTTCTTTAAGCACTGGCACCCTAGAGATTGTTAATAAGTTGGTCTGATTATTTTTAGTGTTTCTTTACACCTGTTCAACATTTCTTAATATAACGGCTTAAGTGATCTTATATATACAGAAAACAACTGAGCGATAGTTTGTGAAAAGTATGAATATTACTGTTCTAATTTCTTATTGGCTTCCAACATACATACATACATACATACATACACAGAAGAGTAAGTAGCCATTGATTTAAACATTTAACTAAGTAACGTATGTAGTGAATACACACACACAAACACACACACACACACACACACACACACACACACACACACACACACACTACTACGTTACATATTAATTTTGTCACACATATAAATGAAACAATATAACATTATGCATCGCAACTCCTACATTTATTATAACAATGAATTATAGTACAGGTTCTATAACACAGAAATACAAGTATTATAGTCAATAATGCCAGTACCAGGGCTATAATTACTGTAAGTGAATTATGGCTAGACCTATAATTACTAACTACCGATAACTAGGAATTATAGCAAAAGTATTCTCAGTAAAAAATAATCACAAAATCTCGCTCCCGGTAAAAAAGAAAAAAAAAATTATCCTCTCCCTACACCTGTCACTTAACCCCCTCAGGTAAATCATTAAGGTAAGTCATATTCCAACACAGTAACACCATAAATAAGACATAACACCTCCTTCCTTCCCCCCTCCCAATGTTAACACCATCACAACGAGTGTATTGGTGCTAATGGTATGTAATAACCTGATAAATGGCGTCAGGTAACACATTATTACTTCAGATTATTTTTAGTTTCTACATTACTATATTTTTTTTTATAAGTGTATCCAAAAAAAACTGTAATATTGTAGTGTTTTCAAGATATTTTTCTCCAACACCTAGATTCCTTCTGTAATTGTGTATGGGCGTGTACTTGGTAAACCTTACGAAGAATATTTACAATAATACTGTAATTTGGTTAAGGGTAAATGAGTCAGTGTTTGTAAGTACAGTGTATACCTCACCTGGACCTCTGGAGCCTCCCTGTAACAGTCGCCCCAGCCTGAAGATGACTGCTCGTTCATACTCCTGTACCACCTGCAGGAGAAACACACACACACATACATTAATTCTCTATCAAGTCTAGTAAATATTATATCTATACTATAATGTAGGATTTATCTATTATAACGTCCTTCTGCTTATTTACTATTTTCTGTTATTGTATAAAGTAATTTTTTTCATTTTTTATTCAAACTTTATAAACAAGAAATTTCACCATTCCTATTCTTCTCTTTGTTGTTATTTTCTTCCGTCTTGTATAGTCTCCCCTTAGTTCCCGTTTTCGTTAGTCTCTTCCTCAACCAAATGATCCATTTCGAAAATCTATCAAATCGACGAGTAAAGTTTTATTTTCTATCTCAAATTCTCAACAAATTAAGTTTCATCTGCGTGACCTATGGGCCAAGTTTCATCTGCGTGACCTATGGGCCAAGTTTCATCTGGCAAGATTCAAGTGCTCAACCCACATCTGAAATTTCATGACAGGTAAACATTATTGTAACTTTTGACCTGATTTAACCCTTGAAATTGAACCCCTCCACGTCTCACCTCCTGCCTGCCGTCTGTATGAAGGTGTGTGTGTGTGTGTGTGTGTGTGTTAACATAGCCACTCTGACCTACATCTACACTCTGGGAGCTTGTCATGTTAGCTGTCTTGGTCAAAGTGTTTGACCAATGAAAGAAAAGGATGTCATAATCTATAATGTTTTCTTGTGTGCTGGGAGTCTAACCTACCATAACCTAACGTAACCTAACCTAATTTACAGTCGATGAGCTAATTTCCTTTAAGTTTCAACATTAAGAATACAAGTACAGTAGTTATCCGCACTTGGCAAAGACTTCCCTAACGTTCACAGAATTAACAGGACAATTATCCCTATTTAGTGTAACACACACATATATATATATATATACGTCGTGTGTGTGTGTATGTTCCACGTGTGTATGTCTGTATGTGTCTGTATATAGCTGGTGTTACTTAAATATTTGATTACCTCGCCTTGGAAGTATTAGCGATCAGACCAAGATATAGAGCATGACATATTGGTTTTCAATACACGAGAGAGAGAGAGAGAGAGAGAGAGAGAGAGAGAGAGAGAGGTATCAGCTTCTCGCTTAAAAGTTCGTCATGGCCAAACTTTTTAATTTTCCTGCCAGCCATTACTGCCGCCAGATAGATAAGATTAAGAGGTTTAGCCGAGTCGTCCCCGTTACCTCCACACCTCCACAACCTCCACATACCTCCTCAACCTCCACACACCTCCTCTACCTCCAACACCTCCTCTACCTCCCACACCTCCTCTACCTCCCACACCTCCTCTACCTCCCACACCTCCTCTACCTCCCACACCTCCTCTACCTCCCACACCTCCTCTACCTCCACACCTCCTCTACCTCCCACACCTCCTCTACCTCCCACACCTCCTCTACCTCCCACACCTCCTCTACCTCTCACACCTCCACTACCTCCCACACCTCCTCTACCTCCCACACCTCCTCTACCTCTCACACCTCCACTACCTCAACCTTTTGGCTGCCATGGTCTTTCAATAAACCATTAATTATTATTATTATTATTATTATTATTATTATTATTATTATTATTATTATTAGTAGTAGTAGTAGTAGTATTTAAACACAAAATAAACATGGAACACGTAAAAACCTAAAAAATACAGACAGACACTTGACCCCCCAGGTGATTAAAGCATGAACGAGCTATAACAAGTCATTATACCAATCTAATGTTTTTGTTTGAAGTTTAATTAGTACATATAGCCATCAGTATTTTGTAGTTAACACCGCGCACACACACACACACACACACACACACACACACACACACACACACCAAATTTATTGCATTAGTTTTGCTAAATGAGGCAAAAATGATCGGTAATTTCGTCATGAACAGGTAAGTGTTGATGTTGCGTGTTGATATGACAGTGTGTGAAGTAATGAACCTTTCCGGTGTATAATTTTCGGGCCATTTTTTCTTAATTTTGTGACGCGATTTTTTTCCCCATTTCTCGTTCCTGTTTCAATGTGTGGAGTGATTAAAATTTTTGGTATATAAATATTTCAACTTATTCTTAATTTATGTGATAATTTTCTACATCTTTTAATAACACCTCTAATTAATCTATCAATTAGCAACAATACTGTACCAGACGAGTAACCCACAACTTATCAACAAGAAAGTTAACAGGTGTGATGTAGGTAATTACAGGCCTGTCAGTGTTTGTCTGGTGAATTAATCGTAGATAATAGAGTTAAAAATGTAATGCAAAAATAAAATGTCTCTAGAAATAGCTAAATGCCTCTCAGCTGATGCCCGTATGACCCTCTTGCTCGGCGTTTATACAATGTCACTTGGACTTTTCCTGGTCATCATGGTGCTCTGCCCTAACACAGAAGCTGAGATCCAAGTTCCAAGTTATTCAAAACAGGGCGGTGAAGTTCATTCTCGACATGAAAGCAAAATATCACGTTCGTCACGAAGTTTTTCAATCACTGAACATGTTAAGTGTGGCCGATAGAGTGAAGCAACTGAGGCTGAATCACGCTTACATGATTTTCAATGGACTGTGGCCAGAGTATCAAACACCAAACTTTACAAGCATTAGGGATTTGAACCGACAGGACACTAGAGGGAGTAAATCTTATTTTATGGTACCTGGTGTTGAGGGTCAAGTGAGAAACATGTTCTTCTTTACTGCTATAACAGACGGGAACAAGTTACCAGACCACATCAAAACCAGTTACGGTATTAAACAAGTCAAAGATAAAACAAAGAAATACATAATAGATGAAGCTACAACAAAGGAAGACAGTAAGCTTCTACATTATTAAACCACAGAGTGTACAACTGTGGTAGTGATCCGCCAGCCTCGGATAGTTCAAGATCAATGTAATGCTTCTTGAATTCTAACAAATAAACTTTCACTAATAGTCCTGTAGACATACTATTACTGATTAGAGACCAAGCGTAAACCTAAGCAAAGGAACACTCCTGGAAATAAGCAGCTTTGTGGACGATCCTTGGTCAAGTTGCCTCACTGTTGACTTGCACTGTTTCAACATTGAACTGTATAACTGCATAATTCATAAACATGCTTATCGAAAATAAATAATTAATATTATTATTATTACATACTAGGTGTTATCAAAGAGCGTCCAGGGAATTTAGATCACAAACACACACACACACACACACAGACACACACACACACCATTATAATCAAACACCATCGAGTAAGGTTTGTCATGAACAACTTTACAATCAAATTATCTAAAAAAAAAAAGAACATCGCATCGGGGCGCAGAGGAATCTTTCAATCAACTTTATAGTGCTCACGGTGTCAGCCAATGAGATTACAGGAGGGGAGGCCAGCCGTGTTGGTATTTTACCTGGGAATTCTGTCAATTTTTTACGTGAAATATATTTGAAAAACCTCACAGGAATTTTTCTAGATAAGATTCACTCAAAAATATATTAGATCACCTGAAGATTAGCTCCCCTAGCTTATATAACCTGATGATTAAACACCTTAACATCACTTGAGGTTGGGTTAGGTTATGTTAAGTTAGGTGAGCGTTAGGGTATCTATTCTTCAGGTGATCCTAATGATTTAATCTAATAAATTTCTTCACCTGGGCATATACTCAACCCTTCACGCACTTATTAGCCTTAGGTGACCCTTCTAGGTGATGGGTGGGGCGGCCAGGTAAGGTGATTAGCGGTGATGGTGTAGGTAGGGTATGCGGTTAGGTGTGTGTTGGGTCGGTGGTCAGGTGTATGTGGGGTAGGTGGTCAGGTGTATGTAGGGTGGGTGAAGTGAGTGGGCAGGTGTATGTGGGGTAGGTGGTCAGGTGTATGTAGGGTGGGTGGGATGAGTGGTCAGGTGTATGTGAGGGTGGGATGAGTGGTCAGGTGTATGTGAGGGTGGGATGAGTGGTCAGGTGTGGATAATTGGGTTATAACGGGGAGTGTTGACTGGGGTGCCTCACTTCTCTCTACCTACATCCTTAATTGTGGTACTACTACTACCACTTTTTTTTTCTTAACGTGGCCTCCAGCCTCCCCCAATAGCCACACCTTCTCCGCCATTTTATTACCATAATATTAAATATCTTAATACATAAGTAGCTATCCTATCTGTGTTGAATTAGTTGAGCCGCAGATCTATGCGGCATTCAGTGACTGTTGCCTCATAGTCAATACTGCAGCTGTTGTCGGCATTGGGGCCGAAGCTCTCGTTCCCCTGAGGCAGAGCAAAGCCGACCGAAGGAGAGAGAAGGACAGTCGACATCTCATCCAGGCTGTAACATAACTTCTGAGCTGCTGCTTCTGTTCGAAGATCACCTCCGCGAGTCTGGCGTAGAAACATCTTGCACTTGGTTCCATCCCACCAGAGGTTGTGAACACTAGAGGAGTGAAGCTGCTACCACTACCACCACTATTACTACTACTACTACTACCACCACCACTACCACTAAAAAAAAAAGGCCTCCATCGTCTCCTTACTACTACTACTACCACCACTACTATACCACTACGACTATGCACTTAGCACTGTCCTCACTACCATAACTACTACAGGAACTACTACAATTGCTACTACAACTACCACCAACGCCACTGATTACTACTAATACCACCACCAACCACCACTATTACTACTATGTACTGTACCTATACCCTTGGTGCTGTCCTCACTACTATCGCGACTAGAATGTGTTCAGATGCGCGACTTGCAGCCTTCGTTTTACTGAACTATTCCTTTTTTTACTGTACGGCAGCGTAGTCAGCGAATCAAATTCTTCGTAGCGCTACAAAGACTACGGCCCGCGGAGGTACAGTGGCACTCAATTCTCAGGTACAGTGGCACTCATTTCTCAGGTACAGTGGCACTCTTTTATCAGGTACAGTGGCACTCATTTCTCAGGTACAGTGGCACTCATTTCTCAGGTACAGTGGCACTCTTTTATCAGGTACAGTGGCACTCATTTCTCAGGTACAGTGGCACTCATTTCTCAGGTACGGTGGCACTCATTTCTCAGGTACAGTGGCACTCATTTCTCAAGTACAGTGGCACTTTTTGCTCAGGTACAGTGGCACTCATTTCTCAGGTACAGTGGCATTCATTTCTCAGGTAGAGTGGCATTACGCACGGCCACAGCTGGTTGGTGGTATCTGATGACACCAATTTGCTACCTGTTAAATGACATAAGTGTTTCGTTGCCACTGAGCTGTTCAATGATTGGAAAATAGATAACATCATTGACTCAGGCCTAATGACATCATTATCCAAGCTGCCCTTCGATTGGTTGATGTGTGCAGTTATTATTCGAACTATCTGCTGACTGGTTGATGTCTAACTTCATTATCCGAAATGCTCGATGATTGGTTGACATTTTACGTCATTAACCAAATTGCCCGACGAATGGTTGATGTCTGATGTCATTACCCAAGGTGCCCTAAGATTGGTTAATGTTTGACGTCATTACCCTCAGTGGGTAAGCCTCGACTCTTCATTAAGTGAGGAAAGTCTTTTCTATAAAAGAAACATCAAGTTCAGAAAATTCTTAAAAGAAAAAGAAAAACGAAAATGTAAATTTCTTGCATATCAGTAAGATTTTGTTTACAAGAGTTCTGACTTTTAAAACATTTCTTTCCAATTTTTGCACGAATTTATGTTTTGAGGAATCCAAAAAGTTGCGGACATTCAAAGGTGAACGAAATAATAATAACAAGAATTATGATCAATATTATTATATGTACTGTATCATCATCATCATCATCATCATCATATTAGTATCATTTACTTATTCACCCTTGACCATTTTTACATTATATTCCTCACCAGGGCTTAGCTAACCCCTTATATCTAACCATCAATACCAACACTCACCACACAGAACATGGCGGCCGTGCAGGTAAACCCAAAAATTGTGAGACTCTACTGTAATTGAGTAATAAATTTACTTTAGACAGATTGTATTAAGGGTGAGAACGAAGGAGGGGGGGGGGGAGGAAGAAGGGAGGGAGAGGGAGGAGGAAGAATGGGGGGGGGGGGGGAAGGGGAGAGGGAGAGTGAGAGACATCGTCCTTGTTATCTCAGAATCTTTGGTGAGATGGTAAGAATAATACCCTTTGGTTTTTAATAGTGAGAGAGGTTGGGTAAAATTTCAGGACACTTTTACGTTTTCACAATGAAGACTCGCGTATCTCTGGAGCCATCAATCAAGAGTTCTATGCTTTTACCATTACCGTTAAAAACAAAGATAACACTTAAGATAATGGATAAGATAATAGATTAGAGAGAAATTTTGAAACGTCACTGAATTTTTAGCTGATCAGAATTACATGTTTGTGGTCAGGGAATTCAACGATGACAAAGAGTGATTATTTTTCAGTTAGAGAATCATAAAGTGGAGGTGAAGAGCTCTCACTTCCTTCACACACACACACACACACACACACATACACACACACACACACACACACATACACACATACACACACACACACATCCATCTTCACCTAACCACGATCAAACACAAACCTTATTATACAGTAAACTTCACTAGTGTTGTTTGTGTGAGAATTCATTACTAAAAACAAAACAAACAAACAAACAGAGTATCAATTAATTATCAAAATGTAAATGTTTTATCTTGAACTTAGGAATGAAAATATGGCGGAGCTGAGCATCAGGTCAAAGCGTAGTATCACACAATCTGTTTTGATTTCACTCGTATGAAATTCTATCGACCAAATCAGACCTTATGGAAATGATTAATGTTAACGGTGCAGATGTTTATATGTTTTGTATACATGTTGAAATGTTTATGTTAATTTTATATATTAATTTGATAATGGTTATGTTAGGTAAGGTAAGGTAAGGTAAAATTAGTTTTTTCTGATGATTTATTTCAATCATCGGATAATTCATCATAACATCAACATACTGTCCGTCTACTTTTGGATAATAAACCAAGAAAGTTATATCGTGTGGAGATCAAATATTCCGAAACAATGAAATAAATCCGGTTAAACGAGGTAACAAATTCTAGCAGGTCCGGACATTAGAGGTGCGGCCATAAAATAAATCCGGATAACCGAGATAACCACGTCTAACAAGTCCGAATATTAGAGGTGACGACACTAAAATACATCCGGATAAACGAGGCAACAAAAACAAATCCGAATATTAGTGGTGAAAACAATAAGACAAATCCGGATTAACATAAATCCTAACAATTCCGTATAACAAAACCCCTACACATCCGGATATTCGAGGTAATTAAGTACCCCAAACAAGCATCGTGACCTTACACTATCCACAGTTTATTGACGAGGAAAAGGTCAAGTTGTCAACTGAGAAAAGAATTACCCATGGCATTTATTGTGTCAACTGTCGGGTGTAAAATGCTGTTAATTGCATCTACCTGAGCATGGTCGCGTTAATTAATTATATCTACCTGAGCATGGTCTCGTTAATTAATTATATTTAGTAAACTAATAATAAATTAATTTGTATTCGCCTTCAAATTTGGGTGAGTCAAGACCTGAAATATGACTCATGACCTGAAAAATAAGTCATGACCTGAAATACGAGCCATAACCTGAACAAATGAGTCAAGACCTGAAATATGACTCATGACCTGAAAAATAAGTCATGACTTAATATACGAATCATGACCTAAAACACTAGTCGTGACCTGAAACATGAGTCATGACCTAAAACACGAATCATGACCTAAAACACCAGTCATGACCTGAAATACGAGCCAAATAACCTGAACAAATGAGTCAAGACCTGAGGGGAAGACTTACCTTGAAACAGACGAAGAAGGAGAAGGGCATAGTAGCCAGAACCAACACCCATGACAGCCCCGTCAGGATCCACCCGCACACACCGATACCACTGTCATTCTCGTCCGCTGCAGGAGAGACAGAGGGTGTTAGTTATGGTGGTGATGAAGGGAGGCGGTGGTGATGAGGGTAGTGGTGGTGATGATGAGATTGATGGTGTTGGTGGTGGTGGTGGTGGTAGTGAGGGTATTAGTGGTGGTGATGAGAGTGGTGGTGAAGGTGTTAGTGGTGCTGGTGGTGATGTTAGTTGTCATTGTGGTGTTAGTGATGGTGATAGTGAGGAGGGTGGTGAGGATGGTGATTTAGGGATGTTACAAGTATATAATAATAATAATAATAATAACTATAGCAGTAAACACAACAATTACATACACAAACAATATTAACACACTTTAGGTTTAACAATATTTCTTAATTACAATTTTTTCTCTTTTTTTAACTATTACAAACAATTAATTATCCAAGTAAGACAGACAGACAGACAGACAGACAGACAGACAGACAGACAGATAGACACCACTTAGCACCCTCTCCGTCAGGACATTTACCACATGATTAAAAAAAACTATAAAAATGCATTATACCCCGAGAGACAAAATTAATATATAACTATACGAGTATATGTAACAGTATACTATAAACACCTATTAACGTTATACTCCCATTACATCCAATTATACATCAATTATTCCCACGAATATAGGACACCAACTTCCATATAAGCTTAATACACTATAATTATCCAGGACAATTAGCTTTGTTCAGTAGTCGTTAATGTTAATGAGTAGTAAGTCGTTGTTGATAAATGTGTCTTTGTTCCGATAGAGAAGTAGCGAGGTAGAATGTGTACACGCGAGGTAGACTATTGTGTACACGCGAGGTAGAATGTGTACACGCGAGGTAGAATGTGTACACGCCATGAGGGAGGTGGGCGGGGGGTGAGGGGGAAGGGGGGTTCAGAACACGAGTATAAGACTTCAGGATAATATAATAGTCCGAAATAATTCCATACATATTGACCTATTTTCAGGTTCCATGTGGCTGGACGAATTAATTTCCTTGTATTTTTTTTGCATCACTCAATAACTCCTGGACAATACGTAGCTCCATGGGTTCGTGAGGTGAGTGTCTGTGGAAGGAACAATGGCTTGGCAACACCACTACCACCTTCAATTAACATACAACCAAGAGTAAACGATCGACTGAATGCCCTTACTCACTGACGCAAACTAATAGTGTTCTAAACTTGTTGTCTCAGTTCTCGTAATATAATGAGTCTCCGTTCACGACCTCAATCTCATTTAGTGAACAACCCTCGTATAAACACACACTCCACGCAGGCCAACAATTACCCTTACTTCCTGGGACTTGTGCAAAAAGAAAAGAAAATCGACTAGACTAATACGACAATATTACCAATACATTCAAGAGTGTTGGCAGCGGAGACGAAGTGTTGGAACCCAACCCCCCACTACCCACCAGCCGTTACCTCCCCACTTCGTGATCGACAGCCTCGCCTCGCTGACAAACAATGTGTCTTCTGATCATTTTCTCGAATTTATTTTCACGTTGGTGGCCGTATGTCAGTCAATACCACCACCAATTGCTTTGGTTTTTGTGGTGGAATAAACTGTTTCGTGGTTGTTCATAGTGGTGGTGGTTGTGGTTGTTCGTGGTGGTTGTTCTTGGTAGTGGTTGCGGTTGTTCTTGGTTTATTGACGTGGTAGGTGGTGGCTGATGTGGATTACGTTACCTCACGCTGCTCCAGTGGTTCTTAAAATTAGATTTGTAGTAGTTGAATGAGGGTGCGCCAAGTCCGTAGACTTGTATTTTATATGGTATTGTAATTACACTGAGACATAACCATAAGTGGATGTAATTATCATTCCTAAATACGGACGAAAAACTTAACATAATCACTAACAATCAAAGTCTTGAATTAAAACAAACATCACTAAAAGGTGAGCATAAATTATCTACCGTAGTGTCCCATGAGTATAGAAAACGTAAACTAAACTTCCCATTTTCTCTGTTGTGCTGCCATCTAGCGACGACATTGTGAATTGATGTTTCGTAATTTGTTGTCAAATTTCTTCACCGTTTTAAAATGTCTTAGGCGAGCCATGTTTTCACCCAGAATTACATACAATGGACAACCCCACAATAATAACGACGATAATAGTAATAATAATAATAATAATAATAGGTTAAAATGTTACCCTTACACAACAGTGACCTCGACATCTGTCTACCATATAACACACCCGCTCTATGGTATGTTATGGCATATGGCAAAAATTATATTATATATTCAGTAATAACATCCCTTCTAAATTTATTACCCCTGACACACACACATGGTTGGTTGGGTGACTGTAACCTTTGACATTCAGCTGGGGACATATTTACATGGGTAATTAGGTAGTTAATTTGACCCCTGAATACATATAACACTTCCCACTCTACATACCCCCACGGCAAGTGCAACGATATGTCACCTGTATATTAGCACCTCCAGTTTATTTCACCTGAGGATCAAACACCTTATCGCTCAAGTTAAGTTAGATTAGAAAATTAGGATAGATTAATTTAGGTTAAGTTAGGTTAGGGTTACGTTAATTCAGGTTAGGGTTAGGTTAGATTAGCTAAAGTTAGGTTAGGTTGTTAAATCACTAGGTTAAAAATAAGTTGGTGGGCTAATCTTCTTGTGACCCGTAGCGCTAAACAACACCAACGCGTCATACAGCCAATCAACGCTAATGACACACAGACAGATTTTTCACAAAGACTAATGTCACTTTCCCCTTGATATCGTATACCATAAAACCTCGCCTCTGTATTTGTTTATACTCGTAATGGCGAACACATGAATGCACTTAACGAAAACGGCGGGGGAGGGGTTCTGCCATATTCCCCAGCACTGAGGAAAATGTGGCCAAATTCACCTGGATTAAAGGGAAAAAAATTGCCATATTCTCCAGTGATGAAGTAAAGGGTTGCCACATTCACCACGACTAAAGAAAAAGTTGCCACACTCGCCAGGGTTAAAGAAAAGTTGCCATTCACCAAAACTTAAGAAAAATCCTGCCACATTCACCATAACAAAGGTTGGATAGATATATGAGCGATAGGGGTTGGGTGTACCTGTAAATGGGACTGCCCAGTATGGACCAATAGGCCCGCTGCAGTTTACTCCATTCTTATGTTCATTCACCAAGACTAAAGAAAAATTCTGCCACATTCGTCATCACTCAAGGAAAAGTTGTCACATTCACCAGGGTAAAAAAAATAAAACTTCCACAATAACAGAAGTAAAAACCTGCCACATTCTCAGGTACTGAAGAAATAACCTGCCTCAAGAACTCGAGTGTAAATATATTAAGGAACACGGGAGGAAAAGGTGGAGGAAACACAACTTGGTCCGTGTAGAAGTTGCCGAATAAATCACAGAAGTTGCGGCTCTCAGGACACACCATCAACAACTTCTAACTAAGCAAACCCCCACACAAAAGTTCAGACCTAATGCAGATTGACTAGACAGCGTCGAGAACACACAGAGAAGTAGTAAACTCTCCTTCCTTCCCCTCTTCCTTCCTTTCCTTTCCTTTCTTGCATTTTTCTTTCACTTGAAGGAAACTTGAATTTCTCTTTACCTACACTTACATCCCTTCTACCATTCGTACACACATCAGCTTTTCTTTAATAATTATTAGTTTTACAGTGAACCTTCCATTCATCATATAAGCTATGGTTCCTCAGTTATAAACCCATTCATTCATTTACCTTATATAATAAATGTAACTACAGGTATTTCAGAGGCAAAGGTAGTTGGTAGAGCTGTCACTTATAAAGCATTGGTGACCTTTGAAGTATTGGACACGTATGATTTATGTCCCACGAAAATCATTGGAAAAAGATAATTTATAAAAAAAAATGAGAGAGAGAGAGAGAACTTCCTCGACCACTCACCGCCCTCCAAGTTGATGGTATTGTGGTGGTCTCGAGCAGCAGCGCCCATCGGCCCCATAGTGGCTTGTCTCACCATCCCTGGCAACTGTAAGATCCCGCAACCAGTTCTGACACACCAGTTAAACTTGGCTATACTGACACGACCTATTCTGACAATTGCTACACTGACACGACCCTAAAATTGGCTATTCTGACAGGTCCCTAACATAAAGGTCCCTAATTCTTGCTTTTACTAACAGGTCCCTAAAAGTTGCTCTTCTGATAGTGCTTACTTATTCCTGCGTTATTAGTTCCTACACTGTTTAGTTCCTACACTGTTCACTAGTTCCTACACTGTACACTAGTTCCTACACTGTTCACTAGTTCCTACACTGTTCACTAGTTCCTACACTGTTCACTAGTTCCTACACTGTTCACTAGTTTCTACACTGTTCACTAGTTCCTACACTGTTCACTAGTTCCTACACTGTACACTAGTTCCTACACTGTTCACTAGTTCCTACACTGTTCACTAGTTCCTACACTGTTCACTAGTTTCTACACTGTTCACTAGTCCCTACATTGTTCACTAGTTTTTACAGTAATATTATAATGGATTTGTGATTAGTTGGACCCACACAACTAATTCCGCTCATCTAGCTAATTCGCGGAAGAGCAGTTATAAGTAACGATTCTAGTTAACTAATGAATTCCCAACTAATCTTTGCAGTTAACATATTGATAACTAATCCCAACACTGTCATGAGATTCAACTAATTCTGGTGTAATTTACGATGAGAATAAACTAATCTTGGTGTGAATAATAACAACTAACTCTGAGATAGATAATTTAGAAAGGTAACTAAATCACGGTAAAAGTAATAACGGAAATAAACTAAGAAAGGGTGAAAATAATCATAGCTAATTGTTACAAAACGAAAACAACAAAAGAATAGAAACAGACAACTAACTCTACTGTAAGAATTAATTAGCTACAAATCCAGGTAAAAGCAAGTGTGAGACGCAACTAATCCTCAACTAATTCGGGTGTAAATAATTGCTACTAAATAAACAACCCGGAGGTAAGGTGATTGATACTGTTGTTAATTACGGGTTTGTTTAGAGAGGGACCACACACACAGACACGAGAGAGAGAGAGATCGACCCCTCAAACCGGAATCAACACCGGCTTCGAACCCTTTAAACACATCAACACATATAACCGAACCCCAATGAAAAAATAGACCAAGTTAACAGTTAAAATATCTAGTTAATCTAATTACTGGAAGATACCTAAACTTTTGTAGTGAGTTAACGTGAGCCTAATAGACCTTTAGTTAAATCATAGTTGTGAAAGGGTTAAACTATCGTCCTCAAAGGGCTGAACCATCATATTTAAAGGGTTAAACCATCGTCCTCAAAGGGTTAAACACAAAAATAAAACTAACAAATATTACCGTCCACCTAACTATTAATTAACATCAGAACAACAGGTGGATTTAACACACCCAAGGCATTAATAACACGGCAGAAGACACACTCAAACTAGCTGTTCAATTCTAGCATAGCGCGCCTACGTCATTGCACTACTAAAGCATGTTAACACGTCTAATTCATTCTAATATGGCAAACACAACACAACTACTATTACTATATGGCGTCTGAAGCACTATAGCGTGATACAACGTCTCCTAGAAGCACAAGGGAGGTGATTCTTTATAATGAAGCACCAAGGAACTTCTCCTAACCAAAGTCTGGTCGCCACTGCCTGTGCTCTTCACATCCGTCTGAGACATGCCTATTAGGTCACCACCCAACGAGATGACCGGAGCGTCTTGGGCGATGAATGGCGTAGCAGGGCGGCAGGGTGGTGGAAGGGGGTGGCAAGCAGGGTAGTAGTAGTGGTGGTGGTGGGTGGTGTTGAGTGTACGGAGGCACTTGAGGGTACTAACAACAAGTTGCTACGGCATGCTAGTCTCGGCCCCGCCACCGCTCTATTCTTCAACGTCATCACTAACGATTTTGTTCCGATACTCGCATTGTAACTGACCACTCCCTCTCCCCCCCCCCATTCCCTCCCTCCCTGCATCTTGGATACCCCCCCCCCCAACCCCCTCGAGAAGTAGTTCACCTGCGTCTTAGCTTAAGTTACGTCTTAGAGGAGTTATGTCTTAAGCTGAGGGACATCTTGGTGCTACTACGACCCCCCCCCTCCTCCCCTTTCCCTCAGTCTTTATCTTAGCTGTCATTAGCCTCCATCGCTCACTCTACCACTCTCCTGCCCTCCCACTTCCTCCTTCCCTATCACCTGCTGCCCTTTATCGGCCACTTTCTCTCCCCTCTCATCTTGTCTTCTCCCTCCCATATCCCCTGGCAACGAGGCGGAGGTGGCGGTCACTAGTGTTGGTGGTGATGGATGGCCTACCCAGCTGGTCTTGTTTACTGCTCTCCACCTGAGTGTGTGTGTGTGTGTGTGTGTGTGCATAGATGTTACAATCGTCCTCTCATGGTCAGGGGAGGTCCTCGTAGTTCTCCCGGGATACTCGTTGGACGTCATGGGCGAGATCCACACACGTCGAAAAACAAAAACAAAACTAAAAAAAATGCGTTTACGTTCACACAGACCTTACCAAAACAGCATAATACGTCAAGGAATGCAGTTCATCACTTAGGTGTGTGCGCATGCGTCAGTTTACAGAATAAGCTATAAACTAAGACCAAAATATATTGCTCCTGGAAACACTGACGCATGTATACAACCCCTCACTGAGTAATTACGTCCAGTGACACTAGTCTACGTAGTGTAGTATGGATGAATAATGGAATAGTGACCCACACGTGTATTTCCTGGTGTAATTATCAAGACAGACACACACACACACACACACACACACACACACACACACACACACACTTGAAAAACCTGACATAAAAATCAATAAATCGATTTTTGGAGGAATAAACGACAAAGTAAAATTATGAACAAAAATAAAAAATAGTTAAACTAGGTAATGGTTGAGTTGGGTTGAGTTGGGTTGGGCTAGGTTAGGCTGGGATGGGTTGGGTTGGATTGGGTTATGTTTGAGTTAGTGGAGTGAGGTAGGGTTAGGTTATGTTTGGTTGAGTGGTGTTAAGTTAGTATGAGTGGGGTTGGATTAAGTTAAATTAGGTTGCGTGGGGTTGAGTCAGGATAGGGTGGGTTAGATTGGGTTGGATTAGATTAACAAAATGTCTATATAATATCTTGACATAAAAGACACATTAAATAATCCATTATCCTTTACACAATTAACGAATCCAATACCACCATTGAAGCACAAATCAATAATAATTAAACAAACTGACAAACTGACATACACACAAGACCATAAGATCAATAAACAACAACAACAACAACAAAATTTAGGGTCATTATATAAAACAATTACATTCCAATAACTACCTGACAGTAAACAACCGTAAACAAGAGAGCTATTAAGTGTATGGTCAACAGCTGAAGTGTAAACAAAGCCGAGGTACTTAGAGAAGTGTGTGTGTATGTGTGTGTGTATGTGTGTGTGTGTTGATTCGTCGTCATGGTAACCACAATGTACAAGTGAATATGTAATATGATGACCCCAAATATATCTTGATAACCCCCTCCCCCTCTCCCCTTCCCCCTTCCCTCCCCCCTTCCCTCCCCTCCCTTTACCACTACCATCATCCTCTTTCCGTTGTCTCCCCCCTCCCCATTGTCTCTTCTCCCTCCTCCAAGCCTGTCCCTCCTTCCCCCCCCCCTCTCTCTCTCTTAGACCGTCCCTCCAACTCTGTCTCTCTCTCGCCCTCTATCTCTCTATCTCTCCTCCCCTAATCTCTTTTAATTCCATTCCTTCCTCTCACCTATGTCTTTAACTTACACCAAGAACTCAATTATCTCTCTCTCTTTCTCTCTCTCTCTCTCTCTCTCTCTCATGTTGCAAAGCACTCAAGGCACACACACATATAAACAGACTTGAAAATTGAATGAAAAACTACAACTAACTACATGTGTGACTTTCCTGATACGCACACAGGATACATTTATCATTCTTAACTTATACAGTCATAATACTCATCATACAGTCATCATACAGTCATCATACTCATATATAACGTGTTCAGTCATCATACTCAAGGACACATAGCTCACTATCACATAACTTCGAGCTAAATACATATTACAGTGACACATCCCTGACACATCCTGACAGAAACATTCCTCACGTCAATAACAAACCGTGTAATTCTACGTAATATCTACCGTTGTTATGCATTACCATGTGCGTGTGTGTGTGTGTGTGTGTGTGTGTGTGTGTGTGTGTGTGTGTGTGTGTGTGTGCGTGTGTGTGTGCGTGTGTGTGTGTGTGAGTGTGTGTGTGCGTGTGTGTGTGTGTGCGTGTGTGTGTTTATTTATGCATACAGGAGACTCGCTAGTTGACATTCCTATGAAAAATAAATAGAATGTTAAGGTAATTGGTAGTGACGTTTGTTAAATAAATATTAATTGACACTATTAACATTCATCCTATCTTGAGTAATAGCCGGTTAACATTCTAACTAGTCTTCCTATCCTGGGAAGTAACGTTCAGTTTCGCTATAGTAAGCCTAGTCACACATTACCATTCAACATTCTTAACATTCAAATATCCTTGAGAAATTAATTAGAATGTTGAAGTTAGTAATTTTTCCTAATTTCTACACTTAAAACTTAACATTCAACATTCTTAACATTCTTCCTGTATCGAGAACTAAAATTATGAATGCTTAGAATGTTGTAAAAATGATGTCTGTTTGTTTGTACAGGTAAAATGTCACTCGTCATTCATCAGGAGACTGTTAGGTGAATGACATCGTTCTATTCATTTATACATGGAATAAATAACTAGGTATATTTTGTGATTTTACGTTCTTCATTATTTCCTGCATCTATTTCTTCACTATCTCCAACACCTTAATTGTCTCCCACACCTTAATTGTCTCCCACACCTTCAGTATCTCCAACACCTTAATTGTCTCCCACACCTTCAGTATCTCCAACACCTTAATTGTCTCCCACACCTTCAGTATCTCCAACACCTTAATTGTCTCCCACACCTTCAGTATCTCCAACACCTTAATTGTCTCCCACACCTTCACTATCTCCAACACCTTAATTGTCTCCCACACCTTCAGTATCTCCAACACCTTAATTGTCTCCCACACCTTCACTATCTCCAACACCTTAATTGTCTCCCACACCTTCAGTATCTCCAACACCTTAATTGTCTCCCACACCTTCAGTATCTCCAACACCTTAATTATCTCCCACACCTTATCTCCAACACCTTAATTATCTCCCAATATTTCAACTCTCACAAAGTCTCACATAAACACGTCAGATCGAGACAATGGCCGGTCCTAATGAACAGCATCGAACGAAACACTAAGACCCTGATCACAATGCTTCAGCTTGTGGTCTAATCTTTCCTAAAATGTATCGACCGGGAGGGAAGGAGGGAGGGAATTCCAGAAATTTTGAAGGAGAACGAAGGAGAATGAAGGAAAATGAAGGAGAATGAAGGAAAATGAAGGAGTGAAGGATAAAGAAAGTTAATAAATGCTTTGATCTCGAAGCGTTTTAAAAAAGATAGCAATATTTATTCAGTCAACTAGGGTTTGGGGAGCGGAGGAGAAGAATCGAATGCTTCATATAAGGTTTCGAATTCTTTTCTCTCTCTCTCTTTCTCTTTCTTATATTTTTTTTTAGCTAATTGAATCCAGATAAGTGAAGATTAAAGCCGAGACGGATTATTGAGTTCGAATCTTGAAAAAGGTTGGTTAAAATATATTTCCTCACATTCCAACAAACACACACAGACAGAGGGACTAATTCAACACACACACACACACACACACACACAGTCACAAATATCCAGGCCACAAGGGAAGTTATAGCTCTCTTCCTTCAGTCTGGTCTGGGCGGGCGGGCAGGTGGGTGGGCACACGTGGCTCTAGAGTCAATGTAAGGTCACACAGTCAGGTCACAAGAGGTCACTCGGTCAGGTCGTAAGAGGTCACACAGTCAAGTCTACCCTCCCCTACTCTATCATTGTTTTTGTTAATATGTAAAAAACAAAACAAAAATAATCTACCATTACAATTTATTAATATTTTGTCGTGTGTGGGCGAGTAAAGACGCTATAATTCAAGACCTGTATAAAACCCTGACGTTTCTAGTTCATAAAATCTAATGAAAATGACTCTTGCTGTAAATTAAGGCTCATTATTTCATTTACACAATTAGCTGTTACGATATTAGTCTAATTAAAGCCTCGTCTCATTTAACCTAGATAATCTCAATCAAATGCAGTGGCTCATCAGGTACATGACGTCACTCCGGTTTGACGAATCAGAGCGAAGTACCTGGCTTACGTCATAAACAACAATAATATGACGTCACTCCGGTTTAACGAATCAGAGCGAAGTACCTGGCTTACGTCATAAACAACAATAATATGACGTCACTCCGGTTTGACGAATCAGAGCGAAGTACCTGGCTTACGTCATAAACAACAATAATATGACGTCACTCCGGTTTGACGAATCAGAGCGAAGTACCTGGCTTACGTCATAAACAACAATAATATGACGTCACTCCGGTTTGACGAATCAGAGCGAAGTACCTGGCTTACGTCATAACCAACAATAATATGACGTCACTCCGGTTTGACGAATCAGAGCGAAGTACCTGGCTTACGTCATAAACAACAATAATATGACGTCACTCCGGTTTGACGAATCAGAGCGAAGTACCTGGCTTACGTCATAAACAACAATAATATGACGTCACTCCGGTTTGACGAATCAGAGCGAAGTACCTGGCTTACGTCATAACCAACAATAATAAACACTGCTGCCACGAGTCTTGCTTGGTGAAGATAATGACCAGATTATGAGTATTATTATATTAATTTCTCACATTCTTATTTTGTCACGTTTTAATAATAATTATAATACTTGATAGTAAAGACTTTTTCTGTCGTGTGTGTGTGTGTGTGTGTGTGTGTGTGTGTTCTCAAAAAACCTGTATTACTAGTCACTAAGCAGACACATAATAGGGCCAAACATTATCACTGGGCACTAAGCTGACACACACGGCCAAACACTCTATACTAAGCTGTTATCCACCCAAAATAATAATATCAATAAAAAGCTTAAATTTAACCATTTAAGGAGGATGGTTTAACCTTTTCAGGACGGTGATTAAAATATTTGAGGATGGAGTTGTAAGTCATTCGTTAATAATAATAACAACAACAACAATACTGCTACTAACAATAATAATAATAATAAAAAAAAGAAAAAGAGAAAATAATAATAATCATAATAATAATAATAATAATAATAATAATAATAATAATAATAATAATAATAATAACAATAACTTAAGATCATTATACACATTCCTCAACACTGAATAATAATCGACACAGGTACACCAGAAGCATGACAGGTGTGTAGAGGCTTTAATTACTGTCTATCACCACACTCACCTATGACACAGGTGTTGACAGGTGTGCTAGTGGTTGTGAGGGGCTGGCAAGACAGGTGTAGTGACAGGTATTGACAAATAATGAGTTTTTAATCTGGTTATATCGACGCTCAGGTATTATTATTATTATTATTATTATTATTATTATTATTATTATTATTATTATTATTATTATTATTATTATATTTTTTTCATAATTAGGAGATTTCGTTTGCTTTCTTCTCGTTATTTTCTTAGCAATTAATTGATGACTGACGACACATAAGACACAGACACGTACATAACACGTACACAACACATACACATACACAAATGATTCTTTTGCGCCCTTAGTGGACACACCTGAATTAATGTTAACATATTTAGAGACACTTATATTTCATCTCTTACTGTTTCTTTTTTGTCTCACGTCCTCTCTCTCTCTCTCTCTCTCTCTCTCTCTCTCTCTCTCTAACCAAACACATACCCTGTCTCTCTGTCTCTCAGGATATCGACAAGGAGAGAGGCAGCCAGTTAGCTGACAATAGTATCAGAATAATCGAACACTATCCAATATCGACACCTTCCTACCACCACCGCCACCACCACTACCACCACTACCACCACTACCACCACTACTACCACCACCACTACTACCGCCACCACCACTACCACCACTACCACTACCACCACCACTACCGCCACCACCACTACCGCCACCACCACTACCACCACTACCACTACCACCACCACCACTACCACCACCACCGCTACCACCACCACCACTACCGCCACCACCACCACCACCACTACCACCACCGCCACCACCACCACCGCTACCACCATTACCTCCACCACCACAGCGGGTCAACACAACAACGTTCATGATCAATAAAGTAAAGTTTACGGTTTACGACAATATTATAACAATACGATAATTCTGTTTACCTCACAAACACAACATCCGCAGCAGTAACAGGCAATAATAATAATAATAATGATAATAATAATATAATAATAATAATAATAATAATGATAATAATAATATAATAATAATAATAATAATAATAATAATAATAATAATAATAATAATAATAATAATAATAATAATAATAATAATAATAATAATAATAATAATAATAATAATAATAATAATAATAATAAAACTTTTATCATCTCTGTTTATTATAAATTTCCACCCATTTGGCCGCCATGTTTTCTCAATAAACCGTTTCCTAACATTATTATTATTACACACACACACACACACACACACACACACACGCACACACACACACACACACACACAAGTATGCGCTCTAATTTCTCTGTTTATTGATTCTATGGCATTTTTTTTCCTACTTTCTTGAAACATCCACCTCTCTCTCTCTCTCTTCATTCTTTCTCTCTTCTCTATCACTCTCCCTCGCTCTTTCTCTTATCTCTCTCTCTCATCCATTCTTCCAGGTCTTCTCTACTCCTCCAAACATCCTCCTCCACCGCCTCCAAACCACACAGTATGTCGTTCTCGGTTCGTTATGTCGAGGCGCTCATTAAACATGTAAATATGTAAAGGAGGAGGAGGAGGAGGAGGAGGAAGACGTGGCATGGTCACCCTCGACACGCTCCGCTTCCACCCTCAGTCTAGCCTGACAAACCACAACCAACAATAATAATAATAATAATAATAATAATAATAATAATAAACCAAACTCTCCCACCCAAGACATTAATGAATATCTGATAATTTCAATATTAGTTCATTAACTTTTAATTAATCTCTTTTTAATATCTTATAATATCAAGGTCATTAAACTGGACTTTTAATGACAGGTGCAATTAACTGCTCCTTCACTGTTCCCGCTAAAGTAATATCAACGCTAAATATAACATATATGTATTTTTTTTAACATTTCTTAACTAGATACAAAGTAACATGATTTTAATTCTGGTGTATATATTTATTTATTTTCCATAGTACTGTAGAATGATGTAATTTCAACCCCTTGAGTACGATGTGTTTTTTTTGAGTACAATGAATTGTCCCTGAGTATAATGATAAGGCTTTGAATACGATGACAAGTCTGAGTACGATGTAAAGCTCTCAAGTACGATGGCAATCCCTTGAGTGCGATGTAACGCTGTTGAATACGATGACAGACTCTTGAGTACGAGGCCAACCTCTCGAGTGCAATGATAACCCCTTGAATACAATAACCCAATGAGTACGATAACAACTCTTTGAATACGATAACATCTGAGTACGGTGATAACCCCTTGAGTACGATGTCATCTTACTCCTGGGAATAAGTAATCGTATTGAAGAGGATAAGACATCGTTCTTAAGAGGTTAACATAGATGAAATAATAATAATAATAATAATAAAAATAATAATAATAATAATAATAATAATAATAATAATAATAATAATAATAATAATAATAATAATAATAAAAATAATAATAATAATAATAATAATAATCCCAGTAATTGGTTAATCAACTAAATTACACAAACATCAATAATTATAACGACACTGACAACGAACATTAAGTCAACTGAACATGAAGTCGCCAAGACACAAAAATCCCTCCCCCCCCCCCCTAAAAAAAAAAAAATACGACTAATAATCTTTGCATATTTCAAACAACTTAAAGGTGGAAATCTGCAGCGCTCAGCCTCATAACACACATCAAATTACGAGAATTATAACTCCTGCTGCCACCGCTTGGTCGACTGAGCTTCTCCTGCAGCTGGCAACTCGTCCAGATCATTGCCAACTCGTAAATATTAAGCGGAATTATCGCTCCGAAATTTAGGCAGGTGGGTATGTTTATGGTCACTACTTCCCTGCCTGACTCCCTGACTGCCTGCCTCTGCCTGCCTGACTCCCTGACTGCCTGCCTGCCTGCCTGCCTGACTCCTGCCTGCCTGCCTGCTTGACCTGCCTGCCTACCTCCCTGCCTGCCTGCTTGACTCCTGCCTGCCTGCCTCTGCCTGCCTGACTCCTGCCTGACTCCTGCCTGTCTACCTCCCTGCCTGCCTGCTTGACTCCTGCCTGCCTGACTCCTGCCTGTCTCTGCCTGCCTGCCTGCCTGACTCCTGCCTGTCTTTGCCTGCCTCCTGCCTGCCTCTGCCTGCCTGACTCCTGCCTGACTCCTGCCTGTCTACCTCCCTGCCTGCCTGCTTGACTCCTGCCTGCCTGACTCCTGCCTGTCTCTGCCTGCCTGCCTGCCTGCCTGACTCCTGCCTGCCTGCTTGACCTGCCTGCCTCCTGCCTGACTCCTGCCTGCCTGCCTTCTCTTGCTGGATAATATTCTATTGAGTTGTTTATTTTAAGACAAGTTAATTAACAATAGGTCAAAACAATAACCTAATTTAACCTGTTACCGATTTTGTTACTAATAAACTTTAACATAATTAGTTATTTATTTGTTGATAATAAAAACTTGAGTACTATCGAATTATACCTAAAAATAAACTAATTTAACATATCGACGCCATGAAATTAGGGGATTTTCTTTTTCTAGTAAATATTAAGGAAAAAATACTTAAGGGTTCGTACCCAGATATTGAGGAACTTCCCAAGGACTTAAATTCAAGTTAAAAGGATATGTAAAGTGAAGGACTCTGGCCAACTTCTGTATCCTGAGGCGGCCTTAAGGGACGATTAACCTAACCTAACCTAACCCAACCTAACCTAACCTAACCTAACCTAACCTTACCTAACCTTACCCAACCCCAAATTTCCCCATTATTTTACGGTTGATGAACTAAATACGGGTTTTAACAATTACTTTAGAAAAAAACTTTAATGATTTGCTTCAACATTTTACCGAATATTAACATAACAAATATTTAATTGGGTTAATAGTGAATTATTTGTCTCATCATCAACAAATCGTTCACTCATCAATAAAATGTCTACCTTATGTTTTACTTTGTTGTTTGTTCTTGTTTGTGTTTACAGTGTAGTTTTGATGTAATATGTACTTGTAATTATTCTTATGGTAAGGTGAAATGGCTATCGAAAATGGCCGACTTGTTTACAGGTCACCAAATGCAAATCTGTAAGCAGCTGCACCCCTCTATGACGTCACACGATGGCGTCACCCACCTACCATGATGTCTTAGGGAAACAATGACGTCACAAGATACATCAACCAACGGGACGCACCAAACATTGTGACACGGGACGTTGGGTAGAGGGAAACAAAACACTGACTTCTCCAGGTACATTGGGTCAAGGTGGGGGAGGTGAACGATGGTTTTTGCAACAGGTGAACGAAGACCTGAGAGAGAGAAGGTAATACATCACGCGGACCGACGCACCTGTCACCGGGTATCGGTGTGGAGGGACGAGGAGAAGACTGATGAGGAGGAAGAGGTAGAGGGGAAAAAGATATATGAGAGAGAGAGAGAGAGAGAGAGAGAGAGAGAGAGAGAGAGAGAGAGAGAGAGAGAGAGAGAGAGAGATCCACACATGAATATCAGCTTCACATATACCTCACCAGATTCCAGTCCCATAAAAATCCAGTCCCACAATATTCCAGTCCCACAATATTCCAGACACAAACAAAATTCCAGTGCCATAATATACCAGTCCCATAAGATTCCAGTCCTACAAGATTCCAGATTCCAGTCGTCATTGCGGCCCCCAATACTACAATAAAAGAATCCTACAAAGGTATTCAACTCTCACTTAAAGAGATTCTACCACGGCCTTCCACAGTCTATATCGTAAGACACTGAGAATCCAATGCCACGCCCACAGTGAGAATCTAATGCCACGCCCACAGTGAGAATCTAATGTCACGCCCACAGTGAGAATCTAATGCCACGCCCACAGTGAGAATCTAATGTCACGCCCACAGTGAGAATTTAATGCCACGCCCACAGTGAGAATCTAATGCCACGCCCACAGTGAGAATCTTAAGACACACCCGGGTTAAACCTCAAGATCACGACTATGGTTTAATGTTCGAATACTAAAACGATTTTTTCCCTCCTTATAAAGTTTCCACGAGACTGTAAACCCACGTCACGGCTCGTACACACACACACACACACACACACACACACACACACACACACACACACACACCCACTAGTTTTAAGAGAGTTGTATAATTACTAAGTTCTGTTATATAAAAAAAATCTTTAATTCTTCCCTAAGATACTATGCAAATTAAGTCATTTATACGAGCAGTAGTTATCGATATTCCAATGGTATTTAGTTATTAATATTTGGTATCTATTTGGTATTTTGGTTGGTAACTAATGCTCTTACTATTAAATTATATCAAAATAATTAAAGAAAATTTGATTAGTCTAGAACAAAGTAATAATCTGGTGTAAGTAAACATGTTTGTATCACATTCCTCCCTTACCTACACGACTCTCAGGTAGATGCTGCCAGATATTAACAGCGTCCAGAGAATCATGCCCACTGCTGTAAATTATGTTGTCTTATGTTATGTTATGTTATGTTATGCGATTATGTTATGTTATGTTATGCTGTTATGTTATGTTATGCTGTTATGTTATGCTGTTATGTTAGGCTATGCTGTTATGTTAGGCTATGCTGTTATGTTATGCTATGTTATGCTGTTATGTTATGTTATAGTCTAAGCTAGCAACTAGGAGGTTAATCAAACTCCCCCTTCCCTCCCCTCACCCTCGACACCTCAAGCCTAATTCCACATATAACATATAACAAACAACACGAGAACCTCACGCCTGTCTCTTCTTCCTGAGTCGAGATGCATAAAAATGGCCTCAAAAGCTCCCTGATTTGCCTTCGTGTATTCTTTTTGGGCAGGTAATGAGGCCATCTTCATATGCAAACGAACAAATTTAGGTGGATTTTTTTTTCCTAGCGGGTGGGACTGGGAGGAAAGAGGGCGGGGGACTGGGAGGAAAGAGGGCGAGGGGACTGGGAGGAAAGAGGGCGGGGGGATTGGGAGGAAAGAGGACGGGGGACTGGGAGGAAAGAGGGCGAGGGACAGGGAGGAAAGAGGGCGGCGGGGGACTGGGAGGAAAGAGGGCGGGGGGACTGGGAGGAAAGAGGACGGTGGACTGGGAGGAAAGAGGGCGGGGGGACTGGGAGGAAAGAGGGCAGGGAATGGTAAAAAGGAGGAAAAATGAAAAGGTGGTGGAAGAGAAATATAGAAGGGTGGTAGGATGGTTGGGAAGGAGAGAGAGGAAGGGAGGAAGAATGGAGGAAGGAAGGACGGAAGGAAGGAGGGAAGGATTAATGAAAAAAAAGATGAGTAGATGAATGAAAAGAAGGGAGGATTGCTGGACGGAAGGATTGAAGGACATGGAAGGAAGGAGGGAAGGATGAAAAAGAAGGAGATAAAACAGACAGACACAGACACACATAAGAAGAACAGTGTACAGTACAGCTGATGTACACAACAGATAGAGGGTAACATTACAGAAATCTAACCTAACCTGACCTAACTAACTTAACCTATCCTTACTTAAACTAACTTAATTTAACCTAACCTAACAAAACTTGACAAAATCTAGCTTAATCTAACCAATCCAACGAATTAACCTAACATAATTGATCTTTAACTAAACTAAATTACCCCTAACTTAACCTACCTTTAATCTAACTTAACCTACCTTTAACCTAACCTACCTCCAACTTAACTAACCCTACCTAAGCCATTCCAACTCCAAACCAACCCATAACCCACTCCTACCTCCAACATAACCCACTCCTACCCCCAACTTAACCCACTCCTACCCTAATTAACCCACTCCTACCCTAATTAACCCACTCCTACCCCCAACTTAACCCACTCCTACCCCCAACTTAACCCACTCCTACCCCCAACTTAACCCACTCCTACCCTAACCTAATCCACCCCTATCCTATACTAACCCATTATTTTCCTTGCATAAAATAAAATAAAGTATAAACGTAAATAAACAAATCAAAATAAAGGTAAAACAAACAAGAAAGGCAATATTTTACCTCAGGGTCAGGTCAAGTCAGGTCAGGTCATCAGGGAGTCAATATTTTAGGTGCATTAACATCACGGGGCGACATTATGCAGGCTTGACCCCCACCCTCCTTAAGAGAGAGAGAGAGAGAGAGAGAGAGAGAGAGAGAGAGAGAGAGAGAGATGGTACCGTCATCCCTACTGTCAAAGAAAACAAAGAAGTACAACTTTCAAACTTATCAAAGAAAACGTATGTACACACGCCATCAAAATGTACACACTTAGTACATTGTAATACTTTCAACCGTACTATTCCACTATCACTTATAAAAAATACTAAAATATACAATATTCTGTATTTTATGAACGCTTCATATATAAGATAACTAACTACAATATAAAACGGTGAATAATCATCGCTGAAGTGTCGCCTATATCAGGAAGGGGAGACGTGATGGTTCAAGGAGAGACTTAACTAAAAGATAAGGAGCTCTTAGTATGGCTCTAACTCACCTGTCAAGGTATGATGTAATAATTACCTTAGATAACACATTACCTTAGATAACACATTACCTTAAATAAAATAAAAAGTAATTTCAAGTGGCATGATATTTATTCGTTTACTTTCAGGGCAGCCAGGGAAGAAGGGGGGTGGGGGGCCGGGATAAAACCTCAGGGCCCGGCTCTCTAGGGGCCCCGGGAAAAATAAAAAAATAAGTCAATAAATATTATATATATATATCTGTCAGGGGGCCCATAAATTTATCTTTTCCCGGGGACCCTGACTAACCCTCGGGGGCCCTACACACAATACAAACATACATACACTCAAACAACACACACACACACACACACACACACACACACACACACACACACACATACATACATACACACGTTCATCTCCTAAGTGTGTATACCGGTAACCATAGTAACAGAGGTGCAACACGGGAATACAGTTGACACAACCCTTATTTAGCGAACACAAAAGCTGAAAAAAGAATTAGAGACATTTCACCCTGTATTTATCTGAAGACACGTTAATACTCGGTGAAAAAGTTACCGAAAGTTTGTCAAGAAGGAAAGTTTGTGGAAAGGGATGTATAATTTATTAGTAAGTGAAGGATATGGAGGGGGGGGGGGAATTACCGTGAAAAGTTTGCATTAAAGAGAGAGAGAGAGAGAGAGAGAGAGAGAGAGAGAGAGAGAGAGAAAACGGCGAATTTTTCTCTCACTTTCGGTGGTGATTGAAACATATTTTATCGTAAACACACATACACACACACACACAAACACACACACACACACACACACCACTGTACACCCTTCGCTAACAGAGTAACAACTTACACTCTACCCTTGTTCACCGATACCCCACCGCCGACACCCTCTGACACCCATTGACACTCACCGACACCAAATGACACTGTCCTACCTTCACACAAGATGGAGTCATAATTGCACCGAGTCTATAACAATACCTATTTAGTTTTCCTCACTCAATTGGGGCCATAATTTAACGTCCGAATGTTTGAAAATCTGGGATGTGGATTATATTAAAGCCTCGAACATATTTTTACTTGTAGCTATAGATAAGAAAATTTATCCCATGTTGGTAGAGTCTCAGTGGGAGCAAGCTGACGTATGTACAGTAAAGAACAAAAATCCCTAGACACGCGCAGCACATAGTAAGATATTCACACATTATTGCTCCCAAAATACACAAGTTCCATTAACATCTTTCTTAAAATTTAACATATTAATATTAAACTTTCCTGGAAGATAAATCCACACCAGAGTTGGCAGTTGAGTGAGGTAAAATTATAGGTTCCAGTAACAAGAACAAGCACACTTACCATCATCGTACATCCCCATTACGTTCTGACTCTCTTCGTTGTCCTACGTTGTTACTTTATTGGTTTCCCAGACCTATGACGTAGCTTACATGCTGACTGTCTTGTTGTGTGATTGGTCGCCGAGGAGTTGAGGTGAGTACGTCATGGCGTTCTTAGTTCCTTATTGGCTGTATGAAAATAAGGTAGTTGAAACGTGAATAACTGATATATTCTTGTTTCATTGGTTTTCTGAGATATTCAGGCAGATGCGTCAATACTTTCGTCGTTGCATGACTGGTCACGATAATTTTGTCAATGTTACGTCATGGCTCTTATGATTTCTTATTGGTGTCCATGGACTCCTGAGATTACGTCATAAACTTCTCTTACTTTAATTGGTTGTCGAGAAAATGCTGGAATCGTCATAAGTTTCTCTTAATCTAATTGGTTAGCGCGACAACTCAGGTTGGATTCGCTATGTTTTTTTTTACCAACTAGATACCAAAACAGTGTAAATATAATATTAATCCCGTGTACCGTGTGTGGCGCCAAGGAACCGAATTAAATAAACATTACACTCTTGATGTAACCTGACAGCATGATGACAGGCTACGATAATTGGTAACCTGGAAAAGAACAAGCGTCCAGTTTCTCAGCGACTCGTAAGACACGTTGGCCCCGTAATTGTTGCTGGGAGGACGCGTCTGGATCCCACAATATCAGATCACTAGTATAAAATGGCGTCGAAATTGCGCTTAGACTCTACAGTAAGTAGTTGCAGTCTTTAGTTTCCAATGAAAAGGAAAAAAAAAATACATTAAATAAGACCACGGCTGAGGATACAGTAGTGACATATATTATTGATATGACGTCTGTATCTGGTCACTGCTGGCGGGCGTGACTCTCCTTAGTTCATCCCTCACAAATTTCAACTACCCCGGGGGGTACCATCACCCTTTACAACTACCCCGGGGGGCACCATCACCCTTTGCAACTACCCCAGGGGGCACCATCACCCTTTACAACTACCCCGGAGGGCACCATCACCCTTTTACAACTACCCCGGGGGGCACCATCACCCTTTACAACTACCCCGGGGGACACCATCACCCTTTACAACTACCCCGGGGGGCACCATCACCCTTTACAACTACCCTGGGGGGCACCATCACCCCTTTACAACTACCCCGGGGGGCACCATCACCCCTTTACAACTACCTCGGGGGGCATTGTTACCCCTTTACAACTACCCCAGGGGGCACCATTACCCCTTTACAACTACCCCAGGTGGCATCATTACCCCTTTACAACTACCCCGGGGGGCATCCTTACCCCATTACATCTACCCCAGGTGGCATCATTACCCCTTTACAACTACCCCTAGGTGGCACCATTACCCCTTTACAACTACCCCGGGGGGCATCATTACCCCTTTACAACTACCCCGGGGGGCATCATTACCCATTTATAACTACCCCGGGGGCACCATTACTCCTTTACAGCTACAATTAATCATCTTCGCTTACACGCTGAACATTACGCAGAGCTCATTTGCATACTGGTCACTCAGGAACAGATAAGTCGAGGCAATTCCAAACATCTTTCAAGCTCCATGAGTCATTAGCTTCTTGAGCACGATGACTTGGCCCCCTGAGCACGATGACTTGACCCCCTGAGCACGATGACTTGACCTCTTGAGCACGATGACTTGACCCCCTGAGCACGATGACTTGACCCCCTGAGCACGATGACTTGACCTCTTGAGCACGATGACTTGACCCCCTGAGCACGATGACTTGACCCCTTGAGTACGATGACTTGGCCCCCTGAGCACGATGACTTGACCCCTTGAGCACGATAACTTGACCTCTTGAGCACGATGACTTGACCCCCTGAGCACGATAACTTGACCTCTTGAGTACGATGACTTGACCCCTTGAGTACGATGACTTGACCCCTTGAGTACGATGACTTAGCCTCCTGGGCACGATGTTGAAGGGGGTGAAGTCATCATACTCATGAGTTAAGTTATCGTACTTGGGGGTTAAGTCATCGTACTCAGGGGGTTAAGTTATCGTACTCAGGGGTCTGAATCATCGTACTCAGGATGGGGTGACAATAAAACCTGCAGTTCTCAACATACACGGCGCCTTTGTAAGTAAATCCCCATTAATTAGTCCCGCTAGTTCACCTGGTGTATTATATAGCTAAATAAAGGTAAGAAACAGCCATTCTAATTATCGCTTCAAGGTAATATATGTGATGTTAACGTGTGTGTGTGTGTGTGTGTGTGTGTGTGTGTGTGTGTGTGTGTGTGTGTGTGTGTGTGTGTGTGAAGTGTTTGTCTAACACTATTGGCCACTAAGAGAAATGTGCTTGTAATTGTTAGTTTATTTACACCAAAGAACAGAAGATGTAAAGAGAGTGAAATGTCCATCTGAACACCTCACCTCACCTAACCTAACCTAACTTAACCTAACTTAACCTAACCTAGATTACTCTACACTAACCTACCCTACTCTTAGCTAAATTACCCTATCCTACGGTATCCAACACAACTCCTAAGCTGCTGAAAATTAAGCTGTCTCTCGTTAAGCTTAATTTAAAGAGTTAGGTGTCCCGCCCTGTTCCGGGGGATCCGTGGGTCCTTGAGGGGGAGGGGGGATGGTCAGGATTCCTACGGTAAATCTTCCTTCAATCTGGATTTATGGGAACGCCTCTACGTGTCTCCCCAGGCCACCACCACACCAAGATGGCGGTGGAAATGGCGCCGATATTGCTCTGGGACTACACCTTATCTGGAGGACAGGGAGGGAAGGAGGGAGGGAGGGAAGGAGGGAGGGAGGGAAGGAGGGAGGGAGGGAAGGAGGGAGGGAGGGATGGTAGAGAGGGGAGAGAGTGAGAAATAACTTCGGGATTTTTAAGAATCTGGGTCATGAAGGGGGATAATTCAATCTCCCTCCTTCACCCCCTCCTCCAGAAGGTTCCTGAGGGAGTGGCAGACTAATGACCCGAGGGAGTATACTTGTGGTGGCAGGGGTGATCAGAGCGGTGTTTTATCCCCAGGAGAGACGAAGATCATTGTGGGGTGTGGAGAGGGGTATCATAGGTGCCTTTTTCTCCCAAGGATGGACTAAGAACAATGATGCTAACACGAGGGAAACAACTGGGAAGAATAATAACTTAAGAAGGTTAATTGGTAGTGGAAGTTTGTATCCGCTCAAATGATATGAATTTTTCGAGTTTTAACTTACACAAGCGATTTATTATTCATTTTACCCCATCTTATTTTTTCGAAAATTAAAAGATCACTTTCAGAGTCTTCACAACACATCGGTCACTTCACACTTTCTTATTTCTCCCCCCCAAGCAGTGTCTCGGAGTTCAAATGCCCCATCTCACCAGGGGAGGGTCAGGTCACCAGGGGAGGGTCAGGTCACCAGGGGAGGGCCAGGTCACCAGGGGAGGGTCAGGTCACCAGGGGAGGGTCAGGTCACCAGGGGAGGGCCAGGTCACCAGGGGAGGGTCAGGTCACCGTGGGATTATGGCATAAGTGCCCTACTTACCTATCAACTTTATCGCTCGGCCTCACGCCCCAATTCGAAAACTTTCCGACTTTCCCTTTCTGTTTTGCTCTGCTCGCTGAAAAAGACGATTTCACGCAGTGCAATTTTCCTCCCCAACTTTTTCCTAAAAGTATCACTGAGGATGAAAGAATCTTATTTGAATAATTTGATGAAGTTCTAGTTCTTTGTTCACATATTTAGTTGTATTTACCTATGATAATACCGTATAGTGTCGCCACCTACAGGAGTTAACTGGAACTGTTGACAGATTCTACAGGTTGGTGTTGATGATGAATTACTCTTGTTATTGAAGAGAAAATATAACAACTCTTCGTTACTCAAACACCACAAAACTAATTACTCGCGTCACAATACAGGTTTAAAAACGCCATAATTCACTAAAATAACACCACAACTTACAAATTATCCTGCACCATAACCCAAGACGTCACAACACTGAACAATAACAACCCAATTATTAATTATTCTTCACCGCGCCACAACACAGTCCAAGACGCTGCCATATTGCGAGACAAAACACAACACAAATATTAATTATCGAATTCAAGGCAGCTATTGTCCTCACGTAACTCCATACACAAGTTAATTAAGGTAGAGTTTAATCTTACAGGTTCAATATTGACAGGGTGCAGTTTTTGTACCCTGACTGTACCCTGTGTGTGTCTTTGTATTAATATGACGCGCATAGTGTGTATTGGTGTATAGTGTATAATCGTATACAGTATAGTCGCATATATTGTGGTCTACATCGGTGTATATTATATAGTCACTTTATACTCTACACAAATATAGTCGTGTATAGCGTCTAGTCGTGTATAATTGTATATAGTCGCTTGTATTATACAGTCATGTATATTGTATAACGAAAGGCCAAAAATCAGTGTCAGGCCAATTTTTAACCCCATATTGCATCATGTTTGGAAATATTCAGCCACCCCTCACAGCCACCCCTCACGATACCCTCACAGCCACCTCTCACGATACCCTCACAGCCACCCCTCACGATACCCTCACAGCCACCCCTCACGATACCCTTACAGCCACCCCTAACGATACCCTCACAGCCACCCCTCACAGCCACCCCTCACGATACCCTCACAGCCACCCCTAACGATACCCTCACAGCCACCCCTCACAGCCACCCCTCACGATACCCTCACAGCCACCCCTAACGATACCCTCACAGCCACCCCTCACAGCCACCCCTAACGATACCCTCACAGCCACCCCTCACGATACCCTCACAGCCACCCCTCACGATACCCTCACAGCCACCCCTCACGATACCCTCACAGCCACCCCTCACGATACCCTCACAGCCACCTCTCACGATACCCTCACAGCCACCCCTCACGATACCCTCACAGCCACCCCTCACGATACCCTCACAGCCACCCCTCACGATACCCTCACAGCCACCACTCACGATACCCTCACAGCCACCCCTCACGATACCTACGCCACCCTCACGATACCCTCACAGCCACCCCTCACGATACCCTCACAGCCACCTCTCACGATACCTCACAGCCACCCCTCACGATGCCCTCACAGCCACCCCTCACGATACCCTCACAGCCACCCCTCACGATACCCTCACAGCCACCCCTCACGATACCCTCACAGCCACCTCTCACGATACCCTCACAGCCACCCCTCACGATACCCTCACAGCCACCTCCCACGATACCCTCACAGCCACCCTTCACGATACCCTCACAGTCACCCCTCACGAAATTACCCTCACAGACATACCGCTAACTCTTACGTATTACACCGCCGTAACAACCATTAATATTCCTTTAACGACTCTAACAGCCTTAACTAACTAATGACCGCTGTGGAACAAAGGGTGAAGGGGGGAGGGAGAGGTGGGGAGAGATGGATTGAGAGAGAGAGAGAGAGAGAGAGAGAGAGAGAGAGAGAGAGAGAGAGAGAGAGAGAGAGAGAGAGAGAGAGAGAGAGAGAGAGAGAGAGAGAGAGAGAGAGAGAGAGAGAGAGAGAGAGAGCACCATTATCACCATCACACCTCACCAAACTCTGGATTGATTATAGTTGAAATATTAAGTTGATGGCTATACAGTCCAAAGGTGGTACTACATTACCGTGGCACTATGACACTACATTACCCTAGCACTGTGGCACAACATTACCCTGGCACTGTGGCACTACATTACCCTGGCACTATGGCACTACATCACCCCTGGCACTGTGGCACTACATCACCCCTGGCACTGTGGAACTATATCGCCCTGGCACTGTGCCCCAACAAAGCATAATGTACCTCGGTATACGAAACAACTATTGTATTGTACATATTCAAGTCTGAGCCATCTTAACTGCGACGGAAGGAAGGAAGGAAGGAAGGAAGGAAGGAAGGAAGGAAGGAAGGAAGAAAGGAAGGAAGGAAAGAAGGTAGGAAATAGGAAGGAAGGAAGAAAGAAAGGACAGAAGGAAGCAAGGACTCATCTTAGAACACAGACATTTCCCGCTCATAATCATTTACATCAAGTGACGTGAAATTCCGCTGATCTGACAACATTTCTGATTAAACAAACAGACACCCAGAGAGGTAGACAAACATACCGAACCGATCGTTATATTCCCTTCACGGCTGAGGGTAAAACAAAAGATTAATGAGAGATAAAAAACAACAACAGAAAAATGAGTAATGAATCGCAGGTATGGAGGAGAGGGGTGGGGAGAGGGGAGAGGAGGGAGGGGGGAGGGGAGAGGGGTGGGGAGAGGAGGGAGGGGAGAAGATAAAGGAAGAGAGATGAAAGAGGGGAGGAGGGGAAGAGAGGGAAGGAGGGGAAAAAGGAGAGAAGAGGGAGGATAGGGAAGGAAGGGAGGGGGGAATAGAAGGAAAGAGGAAAAGGCTCCACCGATGTGTGTGTGTGTGCGTGTGTGTGTGTGTTTATATACTGTATGTGTGTGTTTGTAATTCCAATTTATATTCAAGGAAAATACAAAAATATTTCATACAAAAATGAAATATTACAAATATTACATAACAAGTACATAACATAAGCCTACGGTGTGGTCCTCCAGGCGGGATTTGTTATTTAGATTTCATTCGTATTTCAATTTTTTATTCGAACATTTCCATCACGTTATTCACAATTTTCGTTTATTTATTTTTTCCTTTATTGATATTTATTAACTTTATTTATTTATTTTTCATTTCGTTATTCATATTGTTTATTTTCTTATCTTATGTCTCTATCTTTTAATAATTCTTTCTTCTCCGTTATCATGTCTTTCTTATGCATTACTTTATATCACTTTTGTTTTGGTTCTAATTTATCAGTTGGGGTATTTCTGATAATTCTTTAATCACGAATTATCATCTTCGTTGTTATTACGTGAATTATAGATGTTATAATGTCTTCATGTTTGGAATTATTTAACCGATTATGTTACTATTCTACCGATTATATTAACTATGTATAATTATTTTTACAAGTGATTTCTCAATTACTTGTTATATATAATTATACTGGAAACTATTTCTATAATATGTAAATTAATCACAATTATATTACATGCTGTCAATTTTTATCATATACAATTACTTTAGGAACCACTATATCGGTTACTTGTCATATATAAATATCATAGGAGCCAGATTATTAATTACTTGTAAGATAATTATTCAAGAGTTATCACATCACCTATGAACGTTTCTCAAAGTCACCACATGGATTATATTTCTATCATTTACTTAAATTAATTATAAAATGTTGCTGTCAATTACAACTATATACTCAGCCACATGAAAGCAATCCACTGCGTTATACCGTAATTAAAAATAATTTACTGCATATACCCTACAATATTTTTTTAACATAATTTATAAGCGGACAGATTATGATTTTTTGTTGATTAAATTTATTATTTTTGTATTTGTAGGTGTGTGTGTGTGTGTGTGTGTGTGTGTGTGTGTGTGTGTGTGTGTGTGTGTGTGTGTGTGTGTGTGTGTTTGTAGCAAGACACGGGATTCAGAGCGTGATAAAGTCTACGGTCGCAGCCAGCCACGTTTCACTTACTCGCGTTTTGTGTGTGTGTGTGTGTGTGTGTGTGTGTGTGTGTGTGTGTGTGTGTGTGTGTGTGTGTGTGTCGTTTCTGCTAAATAAGAATACCTTTTTGTTTTTTATTGTGGTAACTTAAAGGAAAGAAGTATATACATTAAGTTTATTTTCAAAGACGGTGCTTACTTCCATAACTAATGTATACAGTAACTAAACTAAGCGAGGTAAAGATGGGTTAGGTTAGATTAGGTTAGTTAGGGTTTAGTAACGATATTATTCATAGATAGTTTATATAATAACTAACACAACCAGTTTATAGTATTGAAGGCGGAGAGAAATATATCCCAATGATCTACATATGACGGGATATATATTACACGATACTTATAATACTCCTCATGAAATATATCCGGATCGACGGTTAATAGATATCCCTCACAAACCTCTACGGTACTGTACATAATAACGTTGTGTTCGGTTAATAATCGTTCTATGGATCAGCCACCACTACACACCCACCATCATCACCACTACTCCGGGAGGTAGGTCATTTAAGGTCGTCCAAACAGTTAGTATTTTGATCTAATCAGTGGTAAGGTTATGCGTTTATGGGTAGTTCTCTGTCTATAGTGGCCAGTTAACACATCCTGAGGCAGCTGTAGGTAGAGCGACCACCGCCCCCACACCAAGACAATGTTTGATATAGCTCGCCTCGACCCTCCACCCTCACACGCCACGCAGTCAACACACACACTATGGAGAGGGCGCCTGTACTAGTGGTGTGTGTGTGTGTGTGTGTGTGTTGTGTGTGTGCCGTACTGAATTACACCTGACTATCGTATTTTACGCTATTACCACCACACTTCCTCCCTCACACTTACCCTTCTCCCCCCCCCCCCCCTCACACTTACCCTCCCGCCCTCCCTGTGCTCTCTTACAAACTGACATTACACACACACTCCACCATTACCATCACCCCCTCCACCACTACTATCACCCCTCCACCATTACCATCACCCCCTCCACCATTACCATCACCCCTCCACCACTACTATCACCCCCTCAACACACACTCCACCATTACCATCACCCCCTCCACCATTACCATCACCCCCTCCACCATTACCATCACCCCCTCCACCATTACCATCACCCCCTCCACCACTACTATCACCCCCTCCACCATTACCATCACCCCCTCCACCATTACCATCACCCCCTCCACCACTACCACCATCCCCTCCACCACTACCACCACCCCCTCCACCACTACCATCACCCCTTCCACAACTACCATCACCCCCTCCACCACTACCATCACCCCCTCCACCACTACCACAACCCCCTCCACCACGACCACCACCCCCTCCACCACTACCATCACCCCCTCCACCACTACCATCACCTCCTCCACCACTACCACCACCCCCTCCACCACTACCATCACTTCCTCCACCACTACCATCACTACCACCACCCCCTCCACCACTACCACCACCCTCTCCACCACTACCACCACCCCCTCCACCACGACCACCACCCCCTCCACCACGACCACCACCCCCTCCACCACGACCACCACCCCCTCCACCACTACCACCACCCCTCCACCACTACCACCACCCCCTCCACCACTACCACCACCCCCTCCACCACGACCACCACCCCCTCCACCACTACCACCATCTCCGGCTAACAATCAATACCTAAACTGGGATATGTTATATAAAATATCCAAGACCAGGTGTGTGCAGACGGCAAGGCGCCTCACCTAACACTCACACAGGTATGTTAATTATTATTTAATCCCATTAAACCAAAAACCTCGATCATAGGACTAGGACAGGTATGTATACAGGCAAAGATACAGGAATACAGGGAAAGATACAGATATACAGGGAGATACAAGTATACCTGAAAAAAGTGGCATAGGTATATTGGTTTGATTACCGGTATTGGTACAGGTAAAGGTATGCATACAACTACAGGTATTGGTACAGGTACAAGTATGGCTGCTGGTACATATACAAGTTTAGCCACAGGACAGATACAGATACATATACAAGTACAAGTTACAGGTACAGGTACAAGAACATAAATTAAAAAATTACAACAACTCATTACAACAAAGTACACAAGATCATATAAAAACATGTAACGTCACGTACCACACCACACCACACAACACCACACCACACCACACCACACCCACACCACACCACACCACACCACACACACACTCACACGCATACCATAACACACAGGTAAGTCAATCTAAGTATCCATCAAAGCACTCACTAGCCATGCAAAATAACACAACAGGTGAAGGTCAGGTAAGAAGTACGGGACCTGAGCTTAATCAACAGGTGAAGCGCGTGGAGAGCGTCGTCTAGCCCAGAGACACACTGAGGATCCACTTCACTTCCCCCCTCTCCCTCTCCCCCCCCAAATTACACCCTGACATTATGATACACGACTCAAGATTTAAAAAAAACTAAAACTAAAATAAAAAACTAAAATATTAACATGCCAGTACATATCTCTCATAATTAACATGTCATGCGGGGACTTTGATGTGATTTTTAACATTAACGAGATGTGTGTGTGTGTGTGTGTGTGTGTGTGTGTGTGTGTGTGTGTGTGTGTGTGTGTGTGTGTGTGTGTGTGTGTAGCATGATTTACTGTGATGGCTTCTGAATAACTTGTTATCTTCAGCGTGTTTGGGAGGGCGACTGTCTTGTGGTTTAAGAGGAATTTTCACTAAGTTATTTTTTGAAGAACATTCTGTGTTGTATTTTTGATTAGGGAGGGAGGGAGGGAGGGAGAGAGGGAGGGAGGGAGGGAGGGAGAGAGGGAGGGAGGGAGGGAGGGAGGGAGGGAGGGAGGGAGGAGAGTAGTGGTGCAGATGGGAAGGGAAGGGAAAGGGGAGTAGTGAAGGTAAGAAGGAAAGGCTACTGGAGGGAGAGGGGAGGGGAGGTAGATGAATAAAGTAGCGGGCAGCAGAGATGTAGTTCGATTAGGAAATACATGACAAATTGCTTCGTTATATACCTGCAGGTGTTATGTGAGAGGGGGATAGGGAAGGGGAGGGGGTAATGGAGGTAGGGGGTGAAAGAGAAAGTGGATAGTTGAAGGAGGGGGGGGGTAGAGGTGAAGGAGGAGGGTAGAGGTGAAAGAGAAGGGGAGGTGTGAAGGAAAGAGGGGAATAATGAAAGAGCAGGGGGAGGAAGGAGGAAGAGAGGGAGAGTAAATGAAGGAGGGAAAGGGTGAAGAAGGAGGAGCAGGGGGGGTAAAGGAAGGAATGTACGAGGGAATGAGGAAAGAAAAGAGGACTGAAAATAAAATAGGGAAGCATTAAGACAAGAGAACAGAAAGAAACAGAACAATAATAATAGAAGAAAGAACGAGAAATAGAGAAACACAAAACAGAATAAGAAACAGGAAATAAAGAACAAAACCGCCGAAAGAATAACACACACACACACACTGAACTAGAAAATACACGATAAGAAGGAAAGATAATAAAACAACTCGATAAAAAAAAACAGTGGACACGATAGGAAGAAGAGCTCAATATTGCTCAATTACGCCATTACCCTATTAGCCAGCCCTCGTTACCACCACTATGTCAGTCGGTAATTACACTATGTACACTATCACGAGTATAATAATGATCGTTATTATAGTCATTAACGTATAGCTGTTAAGAGGCGTATGTAATGTCGGTGTTTGTTGTTATTGATAAGCCACTTATAATAATACTAGTGAGAATAATTTGCAATATAAACTACTGATAAACTCCCATAAGATGTACCTGTATATTAAACAGGTATGATGGGAAACTTTATGAAGGCAATATTTTAAGATGGTGAAAATTCCAAGTACCTCAGTCAGAAGTTCCCGAATATCAATGACGTTAAACTGAATGAAGGAAGTTTCGTGGGACCTCATATCTACGAAGTTCTGGCTGACTATGAGTTTACACAGCGACTCACAGAAGAGGAAGTCAGAGCTGTAGACTGTCACTGAAGATTTATTTCCTTAGTTCATATCTTGATTTTTTCCTCCCTGTAATCGTGGGAGATGCTGACCAGGGTGAATTAGATAATAACTACCAAGGAAAATGCCACAGTAGCGTGATACCTGTTGTTACTGAATATAATTGCTGTTACTATTGATCATTGTGGAAAAAAAATCAACAACAAGAATAAACTAAAAAAAAAAGAAAAAATAAGTCAAAATCACAACGAAAATAAACACGAAAGGCAATTTTTTTTACAACCGACGAGAACGTTAATTAGCTAGCTATTAAAATCTGCACAAACAACCAGCCCCTCTCCCCTATCTACCTGGCAAATGTATAACAGCCTCATTAAAACACGTCCTTAATTGGGGTAAATTAAAGAGAGGCGGTATACAACTCGGCCTTGTTACACGTAATAAACACAGAGAATATTTTTGTAGTTTAGTGAAGAAAAAAAAGTTAAATTATGGACGGGTCATTAGAGGATGTTGTATTAGTATTATATCTTCCCGTTTTCTTGGTCTTGTTTATATACATCCGTTTTCTCTGGACGATATTAATTTATGGTAAACTTATTTATTTTCAAGGACACCTCGATTATAGCCCCTTTCTCCCCTCCATCTTCACCTTACCCTCACCCTTCTTCCCTTCCCTACCATTCCTCTCCCTCCTCCCCAGCCCTGTTCACCTTACTATGTTGAAGATCACATGGGCCCCAAGTCCTAATAGGCCCCAACCAAACCCCGTCTAGTGTTGGTACTGAGGCCCATTAGAATCGAACACCAATCTTAGTTATTATGTTAGGTTGTAGTATTTAGGTCAGGTTAGGTTATGTAAAGAGGGGGGGGGGGGAGGAAAGGGGGAGGGAGGAAAGGGGGGAGGGCGTAGCGGTACTGTATAGATCTTCAAGTTAATATTATCTGATTTGCCACTACAACCACCTCCTCCCTCCTCCTCCTCCTAGCCTCTCTCCTCTACCCTCCTTCCTCCTCTTTCGAGCCTCTTTCCACTATCCTTCTCCCTTATCCTCCTCCTATCCTCTCTCATTTACCCCCCTTCTTTCTCCTAGACTATCCCTTCTACGCTCCTCCTAGCCTCTTTCCTCTTCCCTCCTTCCTCCCCTTTTTAATCTCGTATAATATCCCATTTCTCCTCTTCCTCCTCTTCCTAGTGAGAGAAGGAGGTGCAGGGGGGGGGGGTAGTGAGGAGGGAAGGTGAGGGGAGGTAGGGAGGAGGGAAGGTGAGGGAAGGTAGTGAGGAGGGAAGGTGAGGGGAGGTAGTGAAGGGGGAGGGTGAGGGGGGGTAGAAGAAGAAGGTGAGGAGGGAAGGTGAGGGGAGGTAGGGAGGAGGGAAGGTGAGGGAAGGTAGTGAGGAGGGAAGGTGAGGGGAGGTAGGGAAGGGGGAGGGTGAGGGAAGGTAGTGAAGGGGGAAGGTGAGGGGAGGTAGTGAAGGGGGAGGGTGAGGGAAGGTAGTGAAGGGGTAGGGTGAGGGGAGGTAGTGAAGGGGGAGGGTGTGGGGAGGTAGTGAAGGGGGAGGGTGAGGGAAGGTAGTGAAGGGGGAGGGTGAGGGAAGGTAGTGAAGGGGGAAGGTGAGGGGGGTAGTGAGGAGGGAAGGTGAGGGGAAAGACAACTTAATATTCTGAAGGAGTGAGAGTAACCAACTGCTGTAAAACCTCACCATTGTGTTCTTACATCAAGGTGCTGCTGCCACCACTACCACTTACCACCACTACCACTTACCACCACTACCACCACTACCACCTACCACTACCACCACAACTTACCACCACTACCACTTACCTACCACTTAACACCAAACCTTACTACCAATACTACTTACCACCACCTACCACCACACTTTACCACACCACCACCACCATTACTACTACCACTTACCACCATCATCCCTACGAGCATCAGCTATCATCACCTACCACGATCATCCACCACAACCAGACCACCTAATGAACCACCGTCATTTACCACAACTACAAACTACCTCCACCACCTTTAACCACCACCATCGAAAAGTATCACCTACCACCACCATCACCACAACCAATCACCTATCTAGGATGAACAACGAACACGATATTTTTCTCACAGGGTGTACAAAGAAGACGTTGGGTGGTGGAGGGTGATGGGGTGAAGGAATGGGTGGTGGAGGGTAATGGGGTGTGAAGGAATGGGTGGTGGAGGTGATGGGTGGTGATGAAGAGTGATGGATAGTGGTAGGGGTGTTGTTGTGGGTGGTGGTAGGGGTGTTGTAGTGGGTGGTGGGTTATGGGTGGTGGGTGATGGGTGGTGGTGGTGGAGGGTGATGGGTGATGTTGGGGTGGAGTAATGGGTGGTAAGGAGAGGTTAAAGTAATATTTAGAGGAAGAAAACGGGACCAAACAGACACTAATTAACCAACCCTCATAACTAACGGGTAAAGATTAACCAACCTTCATAAATAACGGACAATAATTAACCAACCCTCATAAATAACGGACAATAATTAACCAACCTTCATAAATAACGGACAATAATTAACCAACCGTCATGAATAACGGAAAATCCCTAGTACGATTAACCGTCTGAGGACACGATGATTAACCAACTACCCATAACACTGACGGCCAATAGCAGCTGTGGCAGAGGAAATGGAAACATAAGGCCGGAACAAGAGCATTGGAGCATTGGAGCATAGGAGCATAACATTCCCTTCTTCCTCGTTATATTATGGACGGCGTTCACAGTCTGTCCCTCTTATATGTTCCCGTCTATTACCGTCTATTTTACTGTCTGTTTCTGTTCTTCTTTACGGAAATATAAACCCCTTAGACAGACAATATTGAAATAATGCAAATAATGACGCATACAAAATATCTATCCATCTATCTCAATAAGAGAGAGAGAGAGAGAGAGAGAGAGAGAGAGAGAGAGAGAGAGAGAGAGAGAGAGAGAGAGAGAGAGAGAGAGAGAGAGTTCATGGTAAGCAGGTCACGTATATTGATCCACTTAAACACAATAATTAAAAACATTAAACATAATCCACAATACTCTACGGTCTTTCCTACCCACATTTCACTTACTCCTCAAAAAAATTTTCTTCTCTCATGTCCCCTGAACTTTGACCTCAAATCACGTGGTCATTACAATTTCCTGGCACCATTAAGCGCATTAGTGATACTCGTGTTCTGACGTTTATAAGACAGAACTTTAAGTACTAAGCGTGAGAAAATTATAAGACGATTAAATTCATATTTTTGTGGATTTTATTCTCTCTCTCTCTCTCTCCTCTCTCTCTCTCTCTCTCGGTCTCTCGGTCTCTCTCTCTCTCTCTCTCTCTCTCTCTCTCTCTCTCTCTCGTGATCATCTGTGTAGCTCCCTGACGTTAAACCTAAAATAATCTTATTCCCACATCACGGCACCTGGCAGCGAGGAAAAATATATCTGATAATTTTAATTTTTGGGATAAATCCTTTAGACCCAGGGCATTAAAGTGCTTAATTGGCCTAAACTGAGCAGAGATGGGGTGGTGGTAGAGAGGAGGTGAGGTAGTGAGGGGCTGAGTGGAGGTGGGGGAGGTGGGGCAATGAGGGGAGGTGGGGTAGTGAGGGGCTGAGTGGAGGTGGGGGAGGTGGGGTAATGAGGGGAGGTGGGTTAGTGAGGGGCTGAGTGGAGGTGGAGGAGGTGGGGTAATGAGGGGAGGTGAGGTAGTGAGGGGCTGAGTGGAGGTGGGGGAGGTGGGGTAATGAGGGGAGGTGGGGTAGTGAGGGGCTGAGTGGAGGTGGGGGAGGTGGGGTAATGAGGGGAGGTGGGGTAGTGAGGGGCTGAGTGGAGGTGGGGGAGGTGGGGTAATGAGGGGAGGTGGGGTAGTGAGGGGCTGAGTGGAGGTGGAGGAGAAGGATGGTGGGGAGGTGGGGGCGAAGGGCGGTGGTAAATGGCGGATGGTAAGGAGATGGGAATTGAGGGGAGATGAAGGTACAGGGATGAAGGAGAGGTAGGGGTTGGAGGAGGTAGGGGTTGGAGGAGGTAGGGGTTGGAGGAGGTAGGGGTTGGAGGAGGTAGGGGTTGAGGGAGGTAGGGGTTGGAGGAGGTAGGGGTTGGAGGAGGTAGGGGTTGGAGAAGGTAGGGGTTGAGGGAGGTAGAGGTGACAGGAGTACCATAAAAAAGACGACTACATATCCAAGGGTGAGTCTCTACTACAGAAACTTGCGAGTGTTCATGACTGACCCGGGTCGAGAGGGTTCCGGGGAGGCTGTCTCACTACCTTGCGTCTTTAGTCAGCCAATTCAGGGGTTCTCGGATGACCCTTAACGTCAAATTTTAGGGCAAACTTAGTATCGAGAGCCGAGCTAGGAAGTGTTACGTGATGTCTAAGAAAATATACTGTATACTCCTTGTGACACTGTTACTGTAATTAATAAGTTCTCTGTGTGTTTTATGATAATGTTCTTATATTTAATACGTTCCTCGCGTGTACTGTGGCACAAGGTTAGTTACACCAGGGTAAATAATGGTCCAACAAACATGCCTGACGCACAAGATACTCTAGCAAACATCGCAATACTTAATAAACACTACTAACTAATATAAACTCCAGCAAACACCATGAGGAATATTAACTCAAACACCTGAAGATATATTGACACCACAAACACCTCTGACGAATACCAAACACGAGGAAATATTGACACACTAAATATTCCTGACGAAGAGTAAATTTAAAGAATATCCTCAGCACACACACACACACGTCTTGTTGGAAAGGTTAGCGACGTACACAGTGATAACATGTAACAAATTTCTAGAGTCATCCCAGCTAACAACCCTCGAAGTATAATTTACAAATCAAACACTCTAGGTAAACAAACTCCCCAAGTGGCGATCAGCAAACAAACTCCTTAAGGCATACACATACAACAAACACCCGTACAACTATACGTTATTTAAGAATGTTGTATATTTAGCCAATCAGATAATGAATATAATTTGATTGAAGATGTAAAATTAAATCGATAAAAATGGCCTCAATATCACACTGAGACTCTACGTAAACAAGACCCAGATCAGTTTATACCAGTAAAGAGACACAAACAAGGGAGATATTGACCAAACATACAGACATATATTGACCACGCAGACATATATTGACCACGCAGACATATATTGACCACGCAGACATATATTGACCACGCAGACATATATTGACCCCTAAACACATATATTAGCCACTCAACGTCCACGGATATTGACCAAACAAGACATATATTGATCTCCCAGACATATTATATTGACCACAAAGACAGCTATAAGCCACTCACGGCACCGGATATTGAACTTAATACTGGATAACCGATTCTCAAAGTTACGATTGATTTTCTGATGCAGCCGGAGCGTGGATCTCTCTCTCTCTCTCTCTCTCTCTCTCTCTTTAATATTGTGAAGTATGATTAGGCATTATATATATTGCACAGGGTATAATTGGGTCGTATTGTGAAGTATGATTGAGTTAGCTGAGTGATAGATACTGCAGGTTATGATTGGGTGGGTATAGTGACACACACACACACACACACACACACACACACACACACACACACACACACACACACACACACACAGATAATCTTTAATATCATGATACTGTAAATATTTTTTCGTTTGTGAAATGTTTGATTGAAAATAATAATGAAAATAGTGACCCATCAAAAATATGAACGATAGTATGGTGTGTGTGTGTCAGAGAGAGAGAGAGAGAGAGAGAGAGAGAGAGTTGTGGGGTCAAAAACGCTGTTATAGACGATTTTGGTTGTTTCTTTTGTTTCTTTTATTTGTGACGTCTATGTTCTGTAATATCACTTGTTTGTTTGTCATTTTCTTTTACATATTTTTGTGGGTTTGAGTTTCGATATTGGTTCATTTCCTGATTGGTTTAATTATTGGCTGTTCTATTTATTTGGTTACCTTACCTTACCTTACCTTACCTTACCTTACCTTACCTCACCTTACCTTACCTTACTTTACCTCACCTTACCTTACCTTACCTTACCTTACCTCACCTTACCTTACCTTACCTTACCTTACCTCACCTTACTTTACCTTACCTTACCTTACCTTACCTCACCTTACCTCACCTTACCTTACCTTACCTTACCTTACCTCACCTTACCTTACCTTACCTTACCTCACCTTACCTTACCTCACCTTACCTCACCTTACCTCACCTTACCTTACCTTACCTTACCTTACCTCACCTTACCTTACCTTACCTTACCTCACCTCACCTTACCTCACCTTACCTCACCTTACCTCACCTCACCTTACCTCACCTTACCTTACCTTACCTTACCTCACCTTACCTTACCTTACCTTACCTTACCTTACCTTACCTTACCTTACCTTACCTTACCACCATAACCAAAGACATTACCACAACCATCACCCTCCTCCTAACTACCACCACAACCCTCCTAACCACCACTACCACCTTCCTCTTAACCACCACCACTACTACCACCATCCTCCTAACCACCACCACCACCACTACCACCATCCTCCTAACCACCACCACCACCACTACCACCATCCTCCTACCCACCATAACCATTATCACCATCCTCCTAACCACCACTCCTACCACCAACCACAATCCCCCTAACCAACACCACCACAATCCTCCTAACCACCACCACTACAACTACCACAACCACTACCCTCCTCCATAGTATTAAACATGAATTAACCACTAAGACAATTTTCTCCTTTTATATTTCACTATTCACCTCTATTTAACCAACGTCAATAGCTCGTCATAAAGGTCAATAGGCGGTCAATGGCTGGCTGTTTGACCTTTATACCTCAAGTCAATATAAATTAATTTCTGAATTTGTGAAGCATTATATTAAAAAAAATGAGGCTTGGTTTTGTGTGTGTGTGTGTGTGTGTGTGTGTGTGTGTGTGTGTGTGTGTGTGTGTGTGTGTGTGTGTGTGTGTGTGTGTGTGTGTGTGTGCAGGTGTCGATAGTTCGTCATACACCACAAATTGCACAATATTGGTTTTCAATGTCAGTGGCCTTCCCTCACACCTAACTGACTTGCCCTATTTTGAATAATGGGTTAGGGAGGCAAGAGGGGAAATGGGCAAGAGGGGAAGGAAGATGGGGAAAAGGTAGAGGGAAGGGGAGAGGGGAAGGGGAGAGGAGGGGTGAGGGATAAGGTAAGTGAAGAAGGGGAAAGGGGAAAAGGTAAAGGGGAGGTGAGAGGGGAAATGGGTAAGTGGGGATGGAAAAGGGGAAATAGGTAAGAGGGGAGAAAGTAAGTGAGGAAAAAAATAGGAGAGGAGAAGGGGAAAGTGGAAGAGGAAAAGGGGAAATCTTGACTTAAAAAGAAGGAAAAGTGTTGGATAATGTCACATGAGGATTAAGGGAAACTGAACAGAGATACGTGGAAAAGAAAATTATATTGAAACCCAAATAGATTTTCCGCATTATTGAGGAGGGACTTGAAGAGGAAGGACTTGAAGAGGAAGGACTTGAAGAGGAAGGACTTGAAGAGGAAGGACTTGAAGAGGAAGGACTTGAAGAGGAAGGACTTGAAGAGGAAGGACTTGAAGAGGAGAGTAGATGGTTCAGGGATTCGGTTTTAGGAGTTCAGAGATTCGGGGGGTTCGGATTTTAAAATTTGACCTCCTCTGTAAACACCGGCAATTAACTAACCTGAAATGGAACAGTGAACTGCTCTTACTCTTGCATTATATACCAATAATTATGAGAGAGAGAGAGAGAGAGAGAGAGAGAGAGAGAGAGAGAGAGAGAGAGAGAGAGAGAGAGAGAGAGAGAGAGAGAGAGAGAGCTCCTTCCCCCCCCTACACAACCAGTCTTCACTCATTATATAAAAGGCGATCAGATGCTTCGCTGATTTCCAATGGCACTATTGTCCACTGACTGAGCTGATCTGTCGGGGTGCGTGGGTGGGTGCGTGGGTGGGTGGGTTGCGTGGTATGCAGGTGAGTGGATAGGTGAGATGAATGTGGTGGATGAGTGAATGTTAAAGTGTGTGTGTGTGTGTGTGTGTGTGTTCTTACTATTACATGTGGCGTTCATCACTAGAGATGAGAGGAGAGACACAAACAGACAGACAGACAGACAGACAGACAGACAGACAGACAGGAGGTCGTTGGCAACAGAAGGCCTCGACCCGATAATTACGCTTCTACACAAGTTATAGCATAATTCAATTGTGATGAATCAACCCAGCTACTGAGTACTAGCTTACGTCTGCCAACCTCCCCTGCCACCCCTGTACCCTGCCACCCCTGTACCCTGCCACCCCTGTCCCTGCCACCCCTGTACCCTACCACCCCTGTCCCTGCCACCCCTGTACCCTACCACCCCTGTCCCTGCCACCCCTGTACCCTGCCACCCCTGTCCCTGCCACTCCTGTACCCTACCACCCCTGTACTCTGCCACCCCTGTACCCTGCCACTCCTGTACCCTGCCACTCCTGTACCCTACCACCCCTGTACTCTGCCACCCCTGTACCCTACCAACCCTGTACCCTACCAACCCTGTACCCTGCCACCCCTGTACCCTGCCACCCCTGTACCCTACCAACCCTGTACCCTGCCACCCCTGTACCCTGCCACCCCTGTCCCTGCCACTCCTGTACCCTACCAACCCAACCCTGTACCCTACCAACCCTGTACCCTGCCACCCCAGGATAAGATAAAGTGACCAATTTCATTAAATATAAAAAAAGTCAGAGCAAATTTCTTGTCATATATCAGTTCAGTAATAAGCTTCCTAAGTAACTATTTTTTTCCAATGTATCTGCCTATTACTATTAAAAAAAAGCATAAATAAATAACTTCTGCACAAAATAGTTGGTCGTCATAGAGAATGGAAGGCATTTACCATCATAGAAAGCGAAAGTATTTGACCGTCATAGAAAACGTGCCGGTAGAGCAATTTCCTCCGTCACAGAATATGGATAGCAATTTACCTTGTCACATAAATCGGATGGCAGGCAAACTTATCATTTATGCATACTGTAGAAGTAGACAGTTTAGACCCTTTAAGAAATACACACAGATACACTTCTTTCAGGGAGAGGGTGTATGGGGACAGGGAGAAGGGGTGTATGGGGACAGGGAGAGGGTGTATAGGGAGGGAGAGGGTGTATAGGGAGGGAGAGAGGGGGTGTATGGGTAAGGAGGCAGCTTCATAGTGGAGTCGCCGTGAGTTGAGTCGACACAGCTGTCCCCATAAGGTCGGAGAGAGACAGGGGGGAGGTACATGCCCCATCCCCCCCTCTCCATTACTCCTCCCTCTCACCCCCTCTCCACAACACCTCCCTCTCATCCCCTCTCCACAACACCTCCCCCTCATCCCTCCTCTCCACTACATCTCCCCTTCATTCCGTCTTTCCACTACCTCACCTCTCAACTTCCCTCTCCACTACACCTCCCTCTCAACACCCCTCTCCACTACACCTCCCCCTCATCCCCTCTCCACAACACCTCCCCCTCAACACCCCTCTCCACTACACCTCCCTCTCAACACCCCTCTCCACTACACCTCCCCCTCAACACCCCTCTCCACTACACCTCCCCCTCAACACCCCTCTCCACTACACCTCCCCCTCAACACCCCTCTCCACTACACCTCCCACTCAACACCCCTCTCCACTACACCTCCCCCTCAACACCCCTCTCCACTACACCTCCCCCTCAACACCCCTCTCCACTACACCTCCCACCTCAACACCCCTCTCCACTACACCTCCCACCTCAACACCCCTCTCCACTACACCTCCCACTCAACACCCCTCTCCAATACACCTCCCCCTCAACACCCCTCTCCACTACACCTCTCCATCACCACCCAACCATTATTAATATTACGTAATATAAATCCCTAACAGAAAATTTTCCCGATCTTGCAATCTTCGTCGGGGAAATATTACAACATAACTTAAAAAACAAAAACAAAAAAATCTATTCAGTGTGTTTTATCAAAATGAGACGTAAACAATGGAATATTTAATAAGAGAAACTATAACACTGGACAAATTCAGATATCAGGTACACGGAGGTCAGAGTCAGGTGGAGGCGGTATGACACGGGTGGTGCTCTGACCTAGATATGAAATGATTTAATATCCTACTGGCATTTGTAGGTAGAGAGAGAAGCCTGTGTATACTGTATGCAGATATGTTCTATGTGTGTATATTCTCAGGCATGTATGTAAGTCAGTCAGGGGTATATTGAAGTTATGCACAGATTACGTCACGATGATAGGAAATAGATACGTTAGCCTTTGGTGCAGCGTGTCTTTGAGGTGAGGACTTGTGTTGCAGATCCTAGACGTGTTCATTTCAGTTACTCTCTCTCTCTCTCTCTCTCTCTCTCTCTCTCTCTCTCTCTCCTCCTTTACCTATTCCATCTCTCCATCCCTCCTTTACCCATCACCCCTCTCTCTCTTTCTCACCCATCACCACTCTCTCCCTTCCACACCCATCACCTCTCTCTCTCTCTTCCTCACCCATCACCCCCTTTCCTCCCCCTCCCACCATACACCATACACCAGGCGCCCTCCTCAGGCTGGGGGAAGCAGGACCTATACCTATTGACGTCACACCTCACCTCCCTGACGTCGGTCCAGCCCTTGTAGAGACCGCTGCATACATTCCCTCACAACGATGTATAAAGTGTATAACCCGTGTGTGTGTGTGTGTGTGTATGTATATTACAGATGTATAAAGTGTATAACCAGCGTGTGTATGTATATTACAGATCACCATATGAAGTAAAATGTATCAGTGAATAATAGTTAATTAATTAGTGTATAAATCCGGTGTATTTTATATAATAATCAGTTAAATAAGTGTATGATCTTTTTTTATAATGGTGTATAAATTTCTTTCAACGATGTATGTAATGTACAACGAATGTACTGTACCTGTGTGGATTTTATGGGCTATTGTATTGTAGAAATAAATTCCTTACAATATACAGGATATACAGTAATGTATAATTTTTATACAACAATGTATACACCACTGTATGAACGTCATAGTGTTGTATAAGCCCGTGTATAAACTTTATGCACCGATTCATAAACTAGAGAATAAACCTCATACATTTATACATAATCTAGTGTATAAAACTATATAACCATAAACCAAGTATGAACCAAATTATGTAAGACTGTGTATAAACATTAACATACACACGTTATATATATGACTGTGTATAACATTAACATACACACGTTATATATATGACTGTGTATAACATTAACATACACACGTTATATATGACTGTGTATAACATTAACATACACACGTTATATATATGACTGTGTATAAACATTAACATACACACCTTATATATGACTGTGTATAACATTAACATACACACGTTATATAAGTCAGTCAGGTGTGAGTTAAAGTATATGGTATTAAGTGTTGAGCAGTGTGGCCGCCCCTTTGCTTTTATTATGCTAATGTGTTGTATGTTTAATTCATAGCCTGTTTGTGTGTTGGTTTCCCTGTGGTTTTATGTATGTCTGATTATCTGTCTGTCTGTCTGTCTGTCTGTCTGTCTCTGTCTCATTTTACCTCGTTTATCATATCTCTTGGCCTCTCCCCGTCTGTATCTGTCAATCAATGGATTATTTTTCTACCTCTGTGATCGTCTGTATGCCTGTTCACTAGTTATTGCCATTACTATTATTATTCCGTTTAGTTCATTATCTCGGCCACTGGGGCACGAGTAGACGGTCATGATGACAGAAAACGGCTCAGGAAAACGTTGATCGATCGCTTCAATGAGTGACTTTTATTGTGACAGGTTAACACGGCATACGGGACCCTTGACAGACAGACAGACAGATAGACAGATAGATAGATAGATAGATAAATATATACGAGATTAGATAGATAGCTACATATATACACAGATAGACAGAACAATATATATTATACAAAATTATGATTAAATACCAAACTAAACTCTGGTTAAATGTCAAAGTACTGTACCTTCCATTTAAATAATATATAAAAATCACAGCCATACAAAAATAAAAAAAAAATCAATTAATTTTATACTATAATCCAGGGACACAATTTCAACAAAGCCGTTTTAATATACCAACTTATGCAAATATATGTAAAAAAATTCTATAATCTGATTAAATGATTCTATACACGATTTGGCTGTTAAATAATGATAATAGTAATAGTAATAATAATAATAATAATAACAATAATAATAATAATAATAACAACACCAATAACAACTACAACAACAACAATAATAACAACTACAACCACAACCCGAGGCACCACAACACAGTCTCACATCTCCCACCCTGATAGGTCTTGGTCGCGGTCCCAGTCTTCAGAACAGATCAGGTTATGACCAGCTTAAAAGACTCTGAAATTACAAGCGGTGGGCCAATGAGATTTCCTTCAGTCTTAAGTTTGGTGAGTTGTGTGTTTGTGTGTGTGTGTGTGTGTGTGTGTGTGTGTGTGTGTGTGTATGTGTGTGTGTGTGTGTGTGTGTGTGTGTGTGTGTGTGTGTGTGTGTGTTTTAATCAATGGTTGAATCAAATGCACAACCTTCAGGCGGTGGGAGGAGGGAGGGAGGGGGAGAGACGGGGGAAGGGGGAGGGAAGGGAGAATAAAAAGGGAAGAGGAGGAAGGAGAAAGAGAGGGGGTAGGAGAAAAGGAGGGGGAGGCAGAGGCAGAGGAGAGACGGGGTGAACAGAGTGGAGAGAGAGGGGAAAGAGGTGAAGGAAAGAGTGTAGAGGAAGGATGGAGGGAGGATGTAGGAGGGGGTGGGAGGGAGGGAGGAAGTGAGAGGAAGGAGAGAGGGAGGGAGGGGAGGAGGCACTGAGCTGGCAAGGACGGTGATGAAGAAACCAACACATCGTTTATCTGACCCCGACCTTCAGGATGACCCGAAATTGACCCTGAGGTTGACCCTGATCTTGAGCTTCCCTATGCCTTTGAGGATGAACCTTGATATAAATGTCCTTGTATTTAAAGTCTAACTTGATGCGGAAACACACACACACACACACACACACACACACACATACACAAAACGCGAGTAAGTGAAACGTGGCTGGCTGCGACCGTAGACTTTATCACGCTCTGAATCTCGTGTCTTGCGACAAACACTCACACACACACACACACACACACACACACACACACACACACACACACACACACACACACACACACACACTACTGTATGCTCCTAAGGACAAAAACATCAAACCTAATCCAATCAAATTTAACGTAAATTTTTAAATAAAAATTATGAGTAAAAAATTACGTGTGTTTTCGGCCTTCAATAATTTTTTGTTTTTAATTCCATGAAATAGGAGACGAAAGAAGCCCAAGATGCACAACTAAGGGAAAATGAATAATAAAATAAAAACTTTGAGCAGTTTTCTTTGGAGGTTGAGACAGTGGTAATACTATAGTCAGTTACACTTCAGAGGTCTCGTGAGATTAACACAGACTTAATTGATCAAAAAACGTCTCTTTCCAATTAGTTGAGAAGTGTTCTTTATCTATAAGACCTCCCACCAATCAGCAGCACACTCAAAACTGACGTCACACATCTGCCAACCAATCAGCACATCGTACTCCTAGGTAGCTAACGTCTCACATCTGCAAGCCAATCAACGCAACCTACAAGCTCACACGTCACACTCTTGCCAGCTAATCAAAGCAACAGGTGTCTCTGACGTCAAGACGAATCGAACCAATCACTATCAGTTTCCAAACAAATGGCTCGGAAATCAGTAGTGCTGGTTTTCGTATTGTTGTCCACCAATTAATGACTTCATTCTGGAGTAAATGACTCAGAAATTAATGGCGATAATTAGGAACATTGCGAACTATACGAATCATTTCCTCGTGTTATTAAGCGATATGAGGAAACAACTTAACTATTAACGTCTATTCCTTTATATTACGTTCACACACACACACACACACACACACACACACACACACACACACACACACACACACACACACACACACACACACACCTACCTAATCGTCATTTACTCCAAAGAAAACTAAACTTACAGTAGAACTCGACGTGTACACCATCCCTTCCCCCTCAATGTTGACAAACCACTCGTAGTAAACACGTCCATTCATGTCGTCACTCACCCACGTGGCGTTTGTTTACCTTCAGTTCATCAATGGGGCGTCCTTCCATAGAGGCGCTGGATCACTGGCTAAACATAATGAATTTAGACCTTATAAAACACCTGACTCCAAGATAATACTATACATACCTTAAAACAAATCTTCATGCGTGTTCTTTTTGACACACCCAGTTACTGACCCTACACGAGGAACAAACTTGTGAGTCACTCTGTATGCCAGACACTTACCTGAGAGGAGAGAAAAATAATCATTAGTTTATGGGTAAAGTTATAAGTTAAAACATTATTTATTTATTATTATTCTGCTGAGTTAGTTTAGCTCCATGTTTGTGTTGGTTTTTGTAAATAATGTTTCGTGTTGATGTTTGTATTAGCTTGTGAATATTTAATGCTGATGTGAATGGTGGTTTGTAAATTCGTTTATTCCCTTCACCATTGTGGATTAATATCGATATCTTGAATTAAAATCTCTACTCTGGATTAATCTCCATCTTGGATAAACATCTCCACCGTATACTAATCTCTATATCATCATTTCACGAACATTGAAAACTAAAATACAAAAATCATATTATAAAAAAGTTGATTGAAATATTTTCCAGCATGACCAAAATACCATAAATATTCGATAATTTTTTTCCAAAGCTTGACAAACTGGTCTTAGAAAACTCAATAAATTCTCCAGGATCTTCTCTTAGAATTTAGAGCTTTCAGGTATTTTTCTGGGCTTTGAAACTTAGTGTAGTAAAAACCAAAGACTTTTCTTTTTCATCAGGAAATTATCTTCAAACTCTCACTCTCTATGTTGTCTTAGTGTGGTGAAAATTTTGGTGTGGTGAAATTTATTATAGTGTGATGAAAGTTATCCTGGTGTGGTGAAAGTTGTCTTGGTGTGGTGAAAGTCTTGGTGTGGTGAAAGTTCTCTTGGTGTGGTGAATGTTATCCTGGTGTGGTGAAAGTTTTCCTGGTGTGGTGAAAGTTGTCTTGGTATGGTGAAAGTTGTCCTGGTGTGGTGAAAGTTGTCTTGGTGTGGTGAAAGTTGTCTTGGTGTGGTGAAAATCTTGGTGTGGTGAAAGTTGTCTTGGTGTGGTGAAAATCTTGGTGTGGTGAAAGTTATCCTCGTGCGGTGAAAGTTGTCCTGGACTGGAGAAAGTTATCTCACAAAACTCTGAAGAGCTTTAAGGAGCTTTGGGAACCGTTGCTAGGATCTCCATCTCTTCCTCCTCTTCCTCTCCTTCCTCCTCCTCCTTCCTCCTCCTCCTCCTCTCCCCTCCTCCTCCTCCTCCTCCTCCTCTTCCTCCTATCTAGCAAAAAAAAAAAAACTTTCTTCTCTTCTTCCTCCCCACCAATAACTCAACACCCCTTCACCCTCCTCCTCCCCTTCACCCTCCTCCTCCCCTTCACCCTCCTCATCCCCTTCACCCTTCTCCTCCCCTTCCTCCTAGCAATAATCCAATGATCTCCTAAGCCCTCTTCCTCTCCCCCTCCTCTTTCACCCCCCTCCCCCGCAATAACTCCAGGTCGCCACTGCAGCGCCTCTAGTGTCCAATTAAGTGACACTGACTCGCCGCCTCTGACTGGTTTGATGACTGCTCGTGGAGGAGGGGCGGAGGGGGGTATAAAAAGGTGGAGAGGGGGAAATGGGGGGAGAGGGGGAGATGGGGGGAGAGGGGGAGAGACGGGGAGATGGGTAGAAAGGGGGTGAGATGGGTGGGGAAGAGGGGTGGAGAAGTAGGGAGGGGTGGAAAGAGGTGGGGAGGGGCAGAGAGGTAAAGTGGGGTAACAAGATGGTTTAGTGAGAGAGAGAGAGAAAGAGAGAGAGATAACACAAGGCAAGACACAAGTCCTACAAGTCCTAGTCTCTCAATCCTGGCGTCCTAATCTAATCACACCACCCTACAATTCGCCCCCCCCCCCTACTCTCACCTCTTCTCTCTCACCCCTCCTTCCCCCCACCACAGTCCTTCCTCATTATCATTCTGTCCCCTCTCACTTTCTCTCACTCTCCTTCACCGTAATCAAGCTGTGAACTCTCTCTCTCTCTCTCTCTCTCTCTCTCTCTCTCTCTCTCTCTCTCTCTCTCTTGTTATCAAACCGTATGTCTTTCCTTTCTCCCTACTCTCACGTTTCTCCCTCTCACGCCTCTCTCTTCTCTTCCCCTCACTTTTCTCCCTCTCCCTCTACCTCTCTCTCACGTCTTTCCCCTCCCCTATCCTCTCCTCTCCCCTAATCCTCCCTCAAGGTCAGGTTTAAGAGGGTAGGTGAGGGGTTCTGAGGGAAGTGTGTGGGGGAGGTGCCATTTGGCCTCACACCTCCTCCCGCACATACCTCCTCCCACACACCTCCTCCCTCCAACACACCTTCTCCTGCACACTTCCTCCCGCACACCTCCTCCCGCACATACCTTCTCCCACACACCTCCTCCCTCCAACATACCTCCTCCCTCCCGCACGCCTCCCCCCACACACCTCCTCCCGCACACCTCCTCCCGCACACCTCCCCTCAACAGCACTTATACTACATTATATTAGAGAAGCCATACTAATGATACAACAACAACAACAACATCAACAACCACAACAACAACCACAACCACAACAACAACACACAACCACAACACGCTGGATATCTAACATCAATGGTCGTGAGGACAATACTGCACTGCCTCTCTGTAAAGCATTAACATACGTGTGAGTGAGTGAGTGAGTGTGAGAATGAGAGAGAGAGAGTGGGGTGAATGAGTGGGTGAGTGAGTATGAGATAGAGAGAGATAGAGAGAAAATGGTGAATGATCGAGTGAGTGAGCGAGAGTGAGAAAGTAAAAGAGTGAGTGAGTGAGTAAGAGAGAGAGAGAGAGAGAGAGAGAGAGAGAGAGAGAGAGAGAGAAAGAGTAAGAGTGAATAGAGTGAGAGTGAATAAAAGTTGGCTACCCTACACATACCAATCATCAGGGTCAGCCACATCACCCCACAAGGCACGTCATGATAAAAGCGAAACATTCAACATACAACATTTAAAACTATGTACAGTACATTGTTGGGTGATATTTCCCTATTGTCATAACTCCAACACATTCCGTGACCAGCTGGCGGCAACTATCAAAACATCACCGCCATAGATTTTAACAAACACAGATAAAAAACTATATATATAATAGATCCGGAAAACTTTGTACAGGAGAATTAAACAATATATTGAAAGATCATCCAGGAATATATATTTGCCTTTTTTTTCCGGGTATTAAACCACCCAGGCACAAGTCACTGACCAACATCGGGGTCTGAGGGGTAATAATAATAATAATAATAAGTAAGAGAAACACTTGAGACCTGCAATTGTGAGTAAATGAGGCAGAAAGTCAGATCACCAACCTGGGACTTGGTCACAATTTTGTGATGCCATATGGCAGCAGGGTCTACCATTAGACAATACATTATGCTTCCAATATCTTCCCAGGCGGTAGTACCTCCCTGTTTGGTAGCTGCCTAATACCTTTATGCCTACTACCTCCTAATATTCAAACACTATGGGTTTATTTTCTAACACTGAAATAAAATAGGAACATTATACTGCTATTGTAATTATGACATTATTTAACCTGGATATATTTCACATGATTCGATGTTTTTTTTCTCTAATCGTCTTATACATATGAACAGAGGATGTATTTAAGTGTTCCTCAGCACCAGAAGGCAGCCAAACATGTTATACCCCAGCACAGCACAGCACAGCACAGCACAGCACAGCACAGCCCAGCCCAGCCCAGCCTTGAGTGATGCCGCCTTCACTCCTCCTCCACAAGCAATATTGACACACTAACACACACTGAACCTCAACACACACAACCACAAGATACACACGGAGTTAAGGCAGAGAATATATATGTGTACATCTATCTTTCACATGACCGAGTATACATATACACATCTGAGTTTCATATGTGTACCAGATCATGTATGTATCAGGTAGCAGAGTCTCAGCATGTATCTTTTCAATAATCAACAAAGACACATACTGTATAATGTATAGGGAAGGGGTTAAGTGTGTGTGTGTGTGTGTGTGTGTGTGTGTGTGTGTGTGTGTGTGTGTGTGGAGGGAGGGAAGAGTGTGTTGGGTAATGATAGTAAACGTTATCTCTCTCTCTCTCTCTCTCTCTCTCATTCCTCTACCTTCTCTTCTCTTCACTTTCCCACCACTCTATCTTCCACACCTATTCCACCATAATCTCATCCCTCTCCCAACTCCCTCTCCCATTATTCATCTCCCTATCATCCCTCTCCCATTACTCCTCTCCCTCCTGTTACATCCCATTTGCATCTCTCTTCAACATTTTACAGACTGACGACAATCAATTATCTTGAGACAGGCACTCAAACTTCTCAAACACTAGCCCCCCCCCCCACCTTTCTTCCTCTCTTCCTCTTCTTCTTCGTCTTCCTATTCTTCTTCCTGTCTTCTTCTTCTTCTCCCTCCTCCCCCCATTCTTCTTCCTTCTCATTTCTCCTTCCTTCCCATTTTTCATTTTCCCTCCCCTTTTATCTTTTCCTTCCCTAGATCTTATACTTAACTCATACACACACACACTCATACACTCATACATACACTCATACCCACATACACATACGTACCCAATCTCTCTCTCTCATACACACACTCCACATCCCCCTACACATTCCACATCCCCCCCCCCCCCCACACACGTCCAGTCACATTCTCCTCGCCTCATTTGCATACATGTTTAATTAAAGATAAACTCGATACTAAAGCCCAGTTATCAGGGGTCAACCAACACATAATGACAACAGTATTACTACAGCCACCGACGGGCGTCACTCAACACGAGTTTGTATTGTTTCTTAAAATTTACGAGTTGTTATTACGTGATACTGAAGTAATGTTATGATCACGAGTTAATATGACTTTACTTTTGGAGATACGTAACCTGAATTGACCTGAATTGACCTGAACTGTCCTGATCTGACCTAACCTGACCTGACCTAGCATAACCTAACCTAACTTAACCAAACCTAACCTGACCTGATCTAACCTAACCTGACCTGCCCTAACTTAACCTAACCTAACCTGACCTGATCTAACCTAACCTGACCTGCCCTAACTTAACCTAACCTAACCTGACCTGATCTAACCTAACCTGACCTGCCCTAACTTAACCTAACCTAACCTGACCTGATCTAACCTAATCTGACGTAACCTGACGTGGAAAGGCACACAAAGACAAATGACGTGAATTACACAACATAGGTAGTCTAAGTTAATTAAGTATCGTCGTTAATAACACATGAGGTGCAGGTAATTGTAGGTGTATCATGTAGTGTAGTGTAGTGTAGTGTAGTGTAGTGTAGTGTAGTGGCCTCTCCCTCCACCTTCTCAATCCCTTCCCTCCCCTTCTTCCTCTCCCCTTAGGCGCTACAAGAAGATCACCCCTCCTCTCACCTAAGCCTCTCTCTCTCTCTCTCTCTCTCTCTCTCTCATCTGACTTACAAATATCCTGTTGACTCTTGGGTCTCGGGGGGGGGGGGGGGGGCTGTTATTGGTGACGTATTCTTGTATTGAGGTTGTGAGAGGTTGTGGGGCGTGAGGGGGCTATGAGGGGGTTGTGAGGGACTCTAGGATGGTTGTGAGGGGCTCTGGGGGTGGTTGTGAGGTGCTCTGGGGTGGTTGTGAGGGGCTCTGGGGATGCTATGAGGGAACTGTGAAGGGGGTTGTGAGGAGATAATGAGGGGCCTACAATCGTTAGGACAGGTTTAAGGTGATTAGGTTAAGTTGTGTATGGTTCGTGTTGTCAAGAGATGGTTTAGTACCGTCGAGTCTTGTAACTAATATGAAGAACACACACACACACACACACACACACACACACACACACACACACACACACACACACACCCCCTCTACACTTTCTGACGATAACTAACACAGTCATCCAATAATAGTCTTAATATATCATAACCAATTAATGAATCACATGAAAACTAACCACTCAGTTAACACGAAGGAACAAAATTATATCATCATCTTTAACAAACAGTAATTAAAACCTCAACAGTTAATCGTCGGCATTCATAACTAACCGTGTATATAAAAAGACGTATTTTATTACACCTATGAGAACCATAAAATCATTGCCAGTCTATGTCACTTCACCAGTCTCCTAACAGCTCTCACGGGGACAAAGTATAATTTTATGACGGTCGCAATTTTTACGATGTTTTAACACTTTTTCCGGTACAGCCAGACGACTTCCTAGGGTACTTGAACGATCAGAACCCGACCATGTTACGAGGAAAGAGAGAGAGGAAGAAGGGAATTAGTTCATTCACCCAAGATATTCAGAAGCCCGACACTGTTTAGGGGAAATGCATGACACTGCTAAGGGAAGGGCCTAGTATTTCTAAGGGAAGGTCTGGTACTGCTAAGGGGGAGGACCTAGTACTTCCAGGGGGAGGGCTTGGTATTGCTAGGGGGACTGGTACTTCTAGGGGAAGGTCTGACACTGCTTGGGAAGGGCTTGGTGCTGCTAGGGGAGCGAGAGGGCTTGGCATTGATAGGTGGAGAACCTGGCACTACTGATGGGAGCCTGGCACTGCCCTCATGTCAATCCTGTAATTGCCACCATTGTGCACAACCAACCCGTGAAATTTACCAACAGGTCAATCGTGTCTCCCCAATGTTTATGTTGGAATGAACACTAATTTGTCAATATAAATCGGATGTATATCACAGTGGGTACACCTCTGTCCCGCGGCGGCCATGCTTATTGTTTACTTTTTCCCTCCCATATTTTGAGAGAAGTCGATCTGTCAAGTGTATCTTTATTCTTAGCTTTTTATATAATTTTTTTTTAACTTTTTACAGTTTCTTTTTAGCTTTTTATATAAGAAGGTAAACAATTAACCTAAGTGCATAGGAGAATTGTGGTAAATACGAGTAACTCCCTATCCCTCCCCCCCTCAACCTATCCCCTTCCTACCCCCGTTCCCCCTTAACCTGTCCCCCCCCTCTACCCCTCTCCCCCCTCAACCTGTCCCCTCCCTAACCCCCCTCTCCCTTAACCTGTTCCCTCCCTACCTCCCTACACCTGTCCCCTTTCACCTGAATTCATCCATGAAAATCAGTTTGTTGCCAATAAAACAACACAATGACCAGTATACAGCAGAAATATACATACAATATACACCATACATATTTTTGCAAGTTGACTGTATAATACTGCAATGTATATTCATGTGATTCATTTACTGTTTGAGTTTATATACATACAGGGTGTAACAAAAATAAGGTCCTATGTTAAATTAATGGTAAATATTCAAAATGTCTTTCGTTTTATTTTATGCGGTTGTCAATTGTTGTATTTAAGGCTGTGTGACTTGTTGTGGTTGTTATTGAGTTATAATGTTGTACCCTTTTAGTATAGCCAGGTGTTGTGATAGCTCTTGAGGTGTTGTCGTTTTCTTGTTGTATAAGTGAACACAGAGGTAAACCATCTGAGGCAGTCATGTCAGGGCTTCCAGGAGGCCAGACAACTGCTTCTCGTCCTTCTTTCCGGGAGGTGTTGTGACCGGAGAGTTACACCCAGTTACTGACAAGTGTGGAGGAAAGAATGGCACCTTATTTACCTCACCTTAAGATTAACCCACGTAAAGTTAACCTAACCTAACCTAACCTAACCTAACCTAACCTAACCTAACCTAACCTAACCTAACCTAACCTAACCTAATTTAACCTAACGCTAGCTTAAACTAATCTAATGTAACCTAACTTAACCTCCCGAGTAGTATTTACGGTGTTTAATCACCAAGTAAAATAAGCTGGGAGGGGTGGGAGGGGGTAGGGGGGGGGAGGGGGAGGGGTGGGAGGGGGTAGGGGGGAGGGGGAGGGGTGGGAGGGGGTGGGGTAGGAGGGGTGGGAGGGGTTAATACACAAGTGATACATTGGCCCTTTAAAAAAAATGTCATCCAATATGTTTTGTATCGTAAAAATTAACACCGATATAGCATAATGTTCCTGTAACCACTCATCCATGCATTCACCTTACTGCTCCTGTAACCAGTCATCCATGCATCCACCTTACTACCTCCTCCTTCACCCACCCCCCCCCCCCTCTCACTCTGACCTCGCCCCAAGTGTGACCTAAGATGCAATTACTATACGTCCCAGTTTATTACTAATTGAATGGATAACGTCTAATTGAAACTGATACCTTTAATTACCAAACTGATCCATTAATTATATTAGTGGCTCTTTAATTACATTATTGATCTATTAATGATGAAATATATATGCTAATTATCCACCAGAGTCATTAAGTAGCAATTTAGTTCCGCTACCTATGATAATTATTAATAATGAGACTAAACCATCATTAACGAACTGTCTCACATTATCCAAATTATCAATAAATTATCAAAATATTCCAGTAGTTTTGGTGATAACTTTAATAAAAAAATCTATAAGGTTAACGTAGATAGATGTACCAAGTTAATGTCACCGTGATGAACTGTTACCACATTAACTCACCACATGACCTACCTGCTAATAGTCTTTGAAAAGTACGGAAAGTTTTATTAAATACTTTGGTTTACATACTTTTTTTTCGTTTAATTTAAAGTTTGTTCATTGAATTGAATTTGTTTTTCCTTAATTTGATTCTTCTAATTGTCCTTTTTTATCTCTTTTCTTCCATAAACCAGACATAAACCAGACATAAACCTGGCCACCACGATCACCAGACATAAACCTGGCCACCACGATCACCAGACATAAACTTGGCTACCACGATCACCAGACATAAACCTGGCCACCACGATCACCAGACATAAACCTGGCCACCACGATCACCAGACATAAACCTGGCCACCACGATCACCAGACATAAACCTGGCCACCACGATCACCAGACATAAACCTGGCCACCACGATCACCAGACATAAACTTGGCTACCACGATCACCAGACATAAACTTGGCTACCACGATCACCAGACATAAACCTGGCCATCACGATCACCAGACATAAACCTGGCCACCACGATCACCAGACATAAACCTGGCCACCACGATCACCAGACATAAACCTGGCCACCACGATCACCAGACATAAACCTGGCCACCACGATCACCAGACATAAACCTGGCCACCACGATCACCAGACATAAACTAGACTAAGGTTCCAAAACACAGCTGGGTGAACTAGGGGGTGCCCCGGGCGAGAACCAACGACCCCTTAGGATAGTAGACGGGCGCTTTATACACTCTGCCGCCTCCGTATCAACCGGTAAACATTATCTTTTATCTCTAAACGCAGACGCTGACGCAGGCAATGAGGACGGAGAGAGGGGGGGTAAGGATGGGGAGAGGTGGTGAGAGGGGTGAGAGGTGAGAGAGTGAAAGGGGAGAGAGATGATGAGAGGAGTGGGGAAGGTGAAAGAGAGAGGTTGAGTGGGGAAAGAAGTGAGAGAAAGGAAGGGAGTGAGGGCGAGTAGGGCGGGGAAAGAGTGATGGGAAATAAGAGGGATGAGTTATGAGTGTTGAGGTGTAGAATGAGGCAAGATGGATCAGCGAAAATTAAGTGGAATGACTATCTGACCCCGACACACACAGACACGTAACATTTAGCTTAACAGAACCAGTAAGGAGTATCGTACACGTCCCGTTAACTCAACAGAGGCAGAGTACCGTACACGTCCCGTTAACTCAACAGAGGCAGAGTACCGTACACGTCCCGTTAACTCAAGAGAGGCAGAATACCGTACACGTCCCGTTAACTCAACAGAGGCAGAGTACCGTACACGTCCCGTTAACTCAACAGAGGCAGAGTACCGTACACGTCCCGTTAACTCAACAGAGGCAGAGTACCGTACACGTCCCGTTAACTCAAGAGAGGCAGCATGGACTCACCAAACTATGAAATGAATCATTGTTGATATTCTCACGTCATGCAAATCATGGAACTTGACAATGACTGAGAAACAAAGCAGGTATTGGCGGGTCTCTCTCACCCTGTCACTATACCACCAGCTGCACCAGTCACTATACCACCAGCTGCACCAGTCACTATACCACCAGCTGCACCAGTCACTATACCACCAGCTGCACCAGTCATTATACCACCAGCTGCACCAGTCACTATACCACCAGTTGCACCAGTCACCATACTTCCCGCTACACTTCATCAACTTCCCGCGACATTTCATCAACTTCCCGCTACACTTCATCAACCTCCCGCTACACTTCATTAACTTCCCGCTACACTTCATTAACTTCCCACTACACTTCATCAACTTCCCGCTACACTTCATTAACTTCCCACTACACTTCATCAACTTCCCGCTACACTTCATCTTAAAGACCCAATGTGTGTCCGCTACAGGTATAATTATCTCTCTAGGAGGACAATATCTTGATCTCCCTGTGTCTCCTCCTCAGTTTCTCCCTAGTTCGAGATGGAGACCTTAATTATCTCTCTTTCTCTCTCCTTCTCCTCGCATCATCATCTTCTTGGCCTATATATCATATTTTATTTCTTCATTCTCTAATTTTTTTACCCCTTTTATTTCTTCCTCCTCCTCTTCATTATTGCATTTTATCGTTTTCTCTCTATCTCTCGGATTTCTCATCCCTATTACAATTCTCTTTTACCTTATTACCCACCATTTATCCTTCTCTCTTCTGCTTCTCATCTTCTGTCTGGTTTCCATGTTTTATTCAATCCTTCTCCTTCCCTCATGACTCTTCCTCGGCTCCTTCTCAACAAATTTCTCCAAATTTTGTTCTCTCTCTCTCTATCTTCATTTCCCCTTCTTATCCCCGTCTTCTTTCTCTTCTCCTCCTTCTCTACCAATTTCTTCTTCTTTCTCTCTTCCTTCATTCTTACACTCATCTTCTCTAATTCTTCTCTTGCCGCACATTGCCTCTCCGCCTCCTCTTCCTCCACCACTCCTAGATACCTTCATTTTCCAAATTATATCTGGCCCCTCCCCTGCTTCTCCTTACCGCCACCCCCCATTTCCCCACCATCGCCATCTTTCCGTGTGTCCAGTAGCCCCCCCTCCCCTCCCTTCACCCTCCCCCCCCCCAGGCCTCTAAGCTGGGTAGCTGCCCTCAGAAAATAGCAGTGTACGTGTCAAGCCTACATAAGCTGGGTTGGTTTGCCTCGTTGTGGTTCCGGCAGGAGCAGGAATGGCCCCGGTTTCCTGGTTGTATGCTGTATCTCGTGTTTACGTCTATTTCCCGCGCTTTTGCTGTAACTCGTTTTTCCCGCGTTTTTACCTTTAAACAGTAGTTTCATTTTTGTTGGTGTTTTTACCTTTAAACAGTTTTTCCCGCGTTTTTACCATTAAATAGTTTTCCAGCGTTTTTATTTGTACCTTTAACTTGTGTTTCCCGCGCTTAAGCCTTAAAACAGTGATCCACGCGCTTTTGCCTCTATATAATGTATCCGGTGGTATTAGCTTTAAATGGTGTTTCCCGCGCTTTTCCCTTTAACTGGATCTGCCCGTGTCTTTCCCTTTAACTCAACTTTCTCGTGCTGTTGCCTTTAACTCTTACTTCACACGCTTTCCCCTTTAACTCCTCTTTCCCGCCTTTATGTTCTATCTCGTGTTTATCTTTGTTTGTCTCGCAGTGTTTCTTTATCACGTTTTCTCTGCGATTTTGTTTCGTTAGTTTACATCTGGTACAGGCGCGTGTGTTGTCTTTACGTCTGTTTCCCACACTGGAAGGGAGGAAAGATCACACTCACTCAATCACACACACACACCACCGCCACACATCAAAGGTATACACACACACACACACACACACACACGCCTCTCTCACACCTTCAACATTCCTCCACAACAAGACTGACTTTGTGAGTATTTCCATTTTCCAACACCATTTTTTTTTGTGGATTTCAGGCTACATCTTTTACTGACTGACTTGACGATTAAAAATTTCCAAGATGAGGGAGACTTTTTTTTTTCGTTCATATGCCATGACACCGGCACTAACGCAGCAATGTTTATGTCCTTTTGTTATGGTATGAGTGTTTTCTCTTCTATCAACAGCGTGTCGACATATACTGAACTTATCTTCTGGTTCAGTAAATCCAAAGTTTTTATTTTTAACGTCATTACAGAATATTTTGAACCAATTTCGTGTCTGTGTAGCAAAATGTTATATATGAATAGCGTGTATTTATTTAATAATTTATCATTTTATACATGTTATCTTTTATGTAAGAAATTTGGGGTTTAAACTCTATTCACGCCGTCAGTGCCAAGATGTGCTCTGATTACGGTAGTTTACGGATAATATTTCTTTAATAGGATTCCGGGAACGCAGTATAATATATATAGGAAAATGGCGGTAAGAAACTGCTGACAATGAGAAGTATGTTATGAAACGGCTCGAAATGGAAATTAATTTTTGAAATGGCTCCTCGAATTGCCTGACAAAGTGGTGGGCGAAATCACCTGAATTTGTTTAGAAATAAATTGTTTGTGGAGTTGACTGCTGAAGTCTGTGATACTGTTTACAGAATTTACTGAATTATTATAGTTACAGTATTTACCGATTATTCCTAAAACACACACAAAAAACAGCATTTTTCTACAGAATTTACGATTTTTCTCTTGTAATTTACGAAAAATAAACCTTAAGAAAAAGACGCATTAGTAAACTACTGATATTGTTTACATAACCTCTGAACTGTTTACACAACCTCTCAAAGTGCATACATAAACTCCTGATTGTTTACGCAATCCTTGAAACTGTTTACACCAGGTTCATAAGTTGTTTACATCTCTCCTGAAGGTGTGTTACATAAGTTCCTGAAGTGGCTGAAGGCATTACCACCCCTCTTCATATGTGTCCATGTTTACGGAAGAGCTTCTCCAGACCTTCTCAAAATTGTTCTTGTATTCACCCTTAAATTATCTCATGGCGTAGTGGTGACAGGAAGGACGAAGGGAGGGAAGGAAGGAAGGAAGGGAATGAAGGAAGGAAGGAAGGAAGGAAGGAAGGAAGGAAGGAAGGAAGGAGAAAAGATGGAAGGGAGGGAGGGATAATTTAAATAATGAAGGGAGGAAGGAAGGAAGGAAGGAAGGAAGGAAGGAAGGAAGGAAAGAATACAGAAAAAAGAGAAGGAAGGGATGGAGGCTCGATCTTTTCATGGTACAGGAAAAAGGAAGGAAGAATTGATGGAAAAAGTAAAACAGAGAGAGAGAGAGAGAGAGAGAGAGAGAGAGAGAGAGAGAGAGAGAGAGAGAGAGAGAGATGCTCTACCTCTCACCAACACTAAGGCATTAAGACGTGGCAGGAGGCAACATCCGGGTGTCTCCATCTTCACCACCTCATCTCACGACGCACTACTGACGAGAGTGATTATCTCTCTGCAGTGTGTGTGTGTGTGTCCACCCCTCCGTACCCCTTTCATCTCCACGAACAGTCCCTCCCTCCATCAACCTTCCCTCCACTCCTCCCTCCATCAAACTTCCCTTCGACCTTCCCTCCACCAACAGTCCCTCCCAACATCAAACTTCTCCCCCGTCCCTCCCTCTATCAAACTTCCCTCCATCAAACTTCCCTTCGACCGTCCCTCCACCAACAGTACCCTCCCTCCATCAACCTTCCCTCCACTCCACCCTCCATCAAACTTCCCTTCGACCCTCCCTCCACCGACAGTACCCTCCCTCCATCAAACTTCCCTCCGTCCCTCCCTCCACCAACCTTCCCTCCATCACCCCCCCCTCCATCAACATCAACACACACATCAAAGTTGGAAGTCAAAACTAAAATTCTGTTTGGTGAAGACAATTTATCATTTTTCCTCGTTTTTTCCCTTTTTCCTCTTTGTCAGTTATGTGGGAGGCAGGGTGAGGGAAAGAGGGGAAAGTGAGGGAAAAGAGTGGGGGGGGGGGAGATTAGTGGAAAAGAGTGAGGGGGTGAGGGGAAAGAGTGGGGGAATTAGGGGAAACAGTGAGAGGGAATGGGAGGGGTTAGGAATGAGGGGAAACTGTGAGGGAACAAGGGTAAAGAGGGAAGAGATTAAAAGGGGGAGTTAGGGAATAAAGGGGAAAGAAGAAAGGGGGTGTGAGGGGAAAGAGTGAAAGAAAGAAAGGGTGTGAAGGGAAAGAGAGGGGAGATTGAAGGAACTAGGGAGACTATAAGACGTAAGAAAAGGAATAAGGAGAACGTGAAATGGAATAACTGAGGGAAGTGAGGGAAGTGAGGGAAACAGAGGGAAAGTGAGGGGAACAGAGGGGAATTGAGGGGAACAGAGGGGAAGTGAAGGGAACAGTGAACGTGGTAAGTGTATGGAGATCACTATGTCAATCAGTCAGTCAGTCAGTCAGTCGTGTCAGATCAGTCAGTTACCAATCATACATACATACATACATACATACATACATACATACATACATACATACATGCGACGACCACTGACACACAAACGATCCTTGACGAGGCCATTAAAGCTTTCATTAACAAGAGCATCAACATAGAGGGCGTCTCAGGAGATCAGCCACCCACTGCAACAAGGCCATGCAATATGCACCTCAATCTTCAGTATGCAACTCACTGCAATATGCAACTCACTACAACTCACTGTAACATACAACTCACTGTAATATGCAACTCACTACAACTCACTGTAATATACAACTCACTGTAATATGCAACTCACTACAACTCACTGTAACATACAACTCACTGTAACATACAACTCACTGTAATATGCAACTCACTACAACTCACTGTAACACACAACTCACTGTAATACACAATTCACTGCTATATACAACTCACTGTAATATAACTAACTGACCCAAAGTCGAATTTTAAGGAAGCGTAATGTATATATATGTGTATAAATACTCGGATATACCTAGACAGTATACCAAGTGCATATATATATATATACAATTACCTTAATATACGGGTATAGGTTATATTATTTTAAGAATTTTAGGAGTGGTGATTGAGGAATATATTTTAGGCATTATAGTTGTAATTTAAGTCCGTACACGTAGAGAAAATATATTGTTTAAGACTTTAAGTATTCAAAAAAGTTTAGGTATTTTAGGTAATGGTGGTGGATATATTTTTTAGGGTTGTATATGCTAGAAAAGGAAAAATACTTTTGGATTGATAATAAGAAAATATATCAAATGATTATAATTATTACTATATTATTATTATCATTATTATCATGACGATTATTATTATTATTATTATTATTACCTGTGCATGTATACTGTACCTGTAAATGTATATTATTCGTATACATTAATTAAAGTGAAATAGGAAGACATATACCTCGTAATAAATCTATTACATTAACTATCTACTATTCAAGGTCAGGGTAGTTAACGAAACTCCCTGAACGACGTAATTACCTCATCCAACACACGGAAAGAGTGAAGGTCGTTAAAGAAACACTTACATGGTTAATTTACCTCTCTGTTAATCACCTCTCCCCCACCCCCCACTAACTCCCTCGCCCCCTCCCCCACACGCAGGTAATCGTGTCACGGGTCAGTCAATTAGTCGTTTCGGTAAGTTATCCTTTTAACTGAGATATAAGAGAGCGCATCAGGTTAAGATTGATACCCAGTGTGTGTGTGTGTGTGTGTGTGTGTGTGTGTGTGTGTGTGTGTGTCATAAGAGATACATTCTCATATATCCAGTTAAGGGGTAAATTAACGGGAGGAAAAGGTGATGGTGGTGATAGTGGTGATAGGTGGTGGTGATGATAGTGGTGGCAGTGGTGGTGGTGATGATGGTGGTGGTAGTGATGATAATGGCGGTGGTGATGATAGTGGTTGTGGCGATAGTGGTGGTGATGGTGGTAGTGGCTGTGGTGGTGGTGATGATAGTGGCGGTGGCGATAGTGGTGGCAGTGGTGGTGGTGATGATAGTGGTGGCAGTGGTGGTGGTGATGATGGTGGTGGTAGTGATGATAATGGCGGTGGTGGTGATAGTGGTGGTGGTGATGATAGTGGTGGCAGTGGTGGTGGTGATGATGGTGGTGGTAGTGATGATAATGGCGGTGGTGATGATAGTGGTTGTGGCGATAGTGGTGGTGATGGTGGTAGTGGCTGTGGTGGCGGTGATGATAGTGGCGGTGGCGATAGTGGTGGCAGTGGTGGTGGTGATGATAGTGGCGGTGGCGATAGTGGTGGCAGTGGTGGTGGTGATGATGGTGGTGGTAGTGATGATAGTGGCGGTGGTGATGATAGTGGTTGTGGCGATAGTGGTGGTGATGGTGGTAGTGGCAGTGGTGGTGGTGATGATAATGGCGGTGGTGATGATAGTGGTTGTGGCGATAGTGGTGGTGATGGTGGTAGTGGCAGTGGTGGTGATGGTGGTAGTGGCAGTGGTGGTGGTGATGATAATGGCGGTGGTGATGATAGTGGTTGTGGCGATAGTGGTGGTGATGGTGGTAGTGGCAGTGGTGGTGATGGTGGTAGTGGCAGTGGTGGTGGTGATGATAGTGGTTGTGGCGATAGTGGTGGTGATGGTGGTAGTGGCAGTGGTGGTGGTGATGATAGTGGTTGTGGCGATAGTGGTGGTGATGGTGGTAGTGGCTGTAGACCTTTAGAACGTGAAGGAGAGAAGGACTACCTCGGTGTGCCTCTCCTCCTGTGGCGCTGAGGTGATGGTTCTTATCAGTGCCGTAAACAAGGCTAGGGAGGGTAGTTGGTGTAGTGACGTAGTGCCTTCTGTAATGATGTCAGGGTCTTTAACACCACTGAATGCCTCACCTTCCCCCCTCCCTCTCTTCCCCCCCTCACTAACATACACACTTCATTAACATCACCTCCCTCCCTCTCACTCACTCTCCCTCTCCATTCCCTCACCCCCCTCCCCCTTCTCATCACCTTCATCTCCCTTATCATCCCATTCGCTTCCCATTAACCCTCTTCCCCCCTTCATTCCTCCTCTTATCTATCTGCCTCCCCCCTGCCTCCTCCCCCCCTCCTCCTCCCCCGGTACACAACAAACTGGGGGAGGGGGGGAGGTCATCGTATAATGAGGTCAGACAAGACTCATGCATTATCTGGCCGGTCCTGAGAACTGGTGGAGGTGCCTCTAGCTTATACCGGGATACTGGGATAGTGGGTTACTGGGATACTGGTTACTGGGATACTGCGATAGGGAGATACCGGTAGTAGGTCACGTATACTGGGTGTCATTAAGCCCGTACAGTACTGACGTTGGGGAGAGAGAGAGAGAGAGAGAGAGAGAGAGAGAGAGAGAGAGAGAGAGAGAGAGAGAGAGAGAGATCCAAACTCACACTGTCACCCCTCACACACACACACACACACACACACACACACACACACACACACACACACACACACACACACACACACTCGTTGATTAAAACCATCAAGAGAGGAACTCGTAAGTGACAACAGAGTCATTCCAACAATATTTTTTTCTGAATAGTTTAATTTTCTCCGCCATAGAGTACAGGGGAGCGAGCCAGGCGGGGAAACTTGTACTTTGATTCTTGATTTAATGAAATATGTCAGTGTGTTTTTTATAGCGTGTGTTCATATCGATCTGCCACCTGTGTCAACTCTGTCACCCGTGTCAACTCTGTCACCTGTGTCAACTCTGTCACCTGTGTCAACTCTGTCACCCGTGTCAACTCTGTCACCCGTGTCAACTCTGTCACCTGTGTCAACTCTGTCACCTGTGTCAACTCTGTCACCTGTGTCAACTCTGTCACCCGTGTCAACTCTGTCACCCGTGTCAACTCTGTCACCTGTGTCAACTCTGTCACCTGTGTCAACTCTGTCACCTGTGTCAACTCTGTCACCCGTGTCAACTCTGTTACCTGTGTCAACTCTGTCACCTGTGTCAACCCTGTCACCTGTGTCAACTGTCACCTGTGTCAATTCTGTCACCTGTGTCAACTCTGTCACCCGTGTCAACTCTGTCACCCGTGTCAACTCTGTCACCCGTGTCACAAGTCCCACGCTGTTATATGACAGATGGGTGACCGTGGAGTAACATCTGAGGTCACGTCCCCGTCATGTTACACTGTTAAAGGTGAATACAGTCTCTCTCTCTCTCTCTCTCTCTCTCTCTCTCTCTCTCTCTCTCTCTCTCTCTCTCTCTCTCTCTCACACACACACACACACACACACACACTCTTTGTCCTGACCACCAAGACAAGCAAAAATTAAAGCAAAAATACTACAAAATTACCCCATAATGTTTTCATACAAGCAGAACTAAGCAGAGAGGAGATGTGCTTGGCGTGACCCTGGTGTATGTAATAAGGGCCATCCCTCAGGGCGGCCAGGGAGCGTCACGGCCCTCACCAACAAAATCACCCTCTTGGTAATCACGTGTTGTGTGTGTGTGTGTGTGTGTGTGTGTGTCAAGAGAGAGGGGGGGGGAGTAATGGAGGGAGCTGTGGTAATTTCTTCTGGAGGGAGGGAGGGAGGGAGGGAGGGAGGGGGTGTAGGAGGAAGGCAAACTGCGGGGAGTGACTAGAGAAGCAAAGGTAATTTATCCTGCTTGAAGGGCGGGAAGATGAGAAGACGGGGGAGGGAGAGAGAGAGAGAGAAAGGAAGAACGATAAAAGAGGGAAGAAAGGATTAAGGAAGTAAACAGAAGACGGGGGAGAGGGAGAGAGGAAGAGATGACAGGAGGAAGGGGAGAAAAAGGGTGATGGAAAGAAGGAAGAAGGGATGAGAAAGGAACGAGCGAAGGAAGGAAGAAAGGAAGGAAGGAGAAACAAGAAAAGGGAAGGAGGATAATAACATAAGTATCAAGGAAATTATAAGAACTACCAAACTAACATTCAAAAAAAAAGCTTCAAGAAATTCAAGTGTTAAGAAAAATAAAACAAATGCATTAATATTTTTGTTTTCACTAAGAGTTTCCACCTCAACTGCTGGACTCACACGGGGTCCAGACTCGTGTAGGCCAAGGACTGTACAAACGTCCAATTCCATTAGAAAGTCCTCGCCAATATCTTCCAAAGTCCAGGTAAGAGTCCATCAGAAAGTCCAGCAGAAGGGTCAGGACAGTGTGTGTGTATGTGTGTGTGTGTGTGTGTGTGTGTGTGTGTGTGTGTGTGTTCCAAGGGGCTGTACTCAGACTGTGAAGGCAGAGGAGAAGAAGAGCCTCGACCAACAACACCTTGGAGATGAGTAATGACCTGTAGCAGATTGCAGTGTTAGGGGACCGTCACTCCTCGTTTACGTGGTCCTGAGGGGTGTGTGTGTGAGGGTCAGGGGTTAGGAGAAGGGGTGTGAGGGGAGGGGTGTGTGAGGGTCGGGGGGTGAGGGTCAGGGGGGGGGGGCTGTTAAGAAGAAAACTTTTACTACGTTTGATGTGAGTTAAAGAATGTTATCTCATTCATTCTTTTCCATGGAGAACTTTAACGAGTGGTACATTGATATGAATTTGCTGTGAAGGGACTTTTAATGTAATGGGATCATGTAACAGGAGCTGGTGTGTGTGTGTGTGTGTGTGTGTGTGTGTGTGTGTGTGTGTGTGTGTGTGTGTGTGTGTGTGGATCCAGAAACACACACACATATACACAGAGGAATTCAGAGTGGATACAAAGCAACAGAATTTCGTCTTTTATTTCCGAGTCTCAGTCTTCCTTTGAAACACCACATAGAGGCCTGTGAACTGAATATTTGAGCTGATCTCTCTCTCTCTCTCTCTCTCTCTCTCTCTCTCTCTCTCTCTCTCTCTCTCTCTCTCTCTCTCTCTCTACTATTTTCAAATCTTGTGTTTTTACCTTTCTTTCAAATCTTCATCCAATACCTGTTCATTTACAGATGGAGATTTTCAAAGCCTATTATGAGAAAACTGTTCCCTTTAATCTAGACTATGACAACACTTATGGTAGAGTCACAGCGTACTTTGGATTCCATTTTGTGAACGTTATTTTTATCCTTTAAGAAATTCTGTGAGAGAGATTCTAACATCTCAAGTTGGAAGGAAATTTTAAGACACCTATGAGAATTCAGTCGCTGGAGGTGATGTGGATGAGTCTAGCTGAGTATCCCCTTAACATTCCTATTTTCTATTACAGCCTAGACTATCTCATTCCTGCAGTGGGTTACATTAAGGTATAGGCTACAAATTTATCTACAAAAAGGGGGGGAAATTAATTGGAATTTAATCTTATCTGTTCTGTTAACTTGGTTATTTTTTGGGGGGGTCATTTTGTGATAACGTTGAAAGAGTTATATAGAATATTATATATGAGTTTGGACAAAAAAATAATAGTGTGATTTTAATAGAACTGATAAGAAATGTTTTCCTCTACGTCTCTCTCTCTCTCTCTCTCTCTCTCTCTCTCTCTCTCTCTCTCTCAGCAGTTAACCTCCCCATAACTCCCCTTCCACCTCCCTCACTAATTACCCTCCTTACCACTCCTTTTCCCTTCCACCTTGCCTCACCACCACACCCTCTCCTACAATTACACCCCCATCACTCCCCCCCCCCTGTACAACTTCTTGCGTTTCCCCCCTACCCCCCACCAATTACCCTCAAGATCACTCCCTTTCCTTGCTATTCCTCTTCCCCACCACCCACCAATTACCCTCCCCACTTCTTCCTTGCCTACAGGCCGCCCGGAGAGCTAGTGATCTCCCCAGCAGGAGTCAGGAAAGAGGTCGTGTATAGGTGGTGATCTTCGGACGTCTGCTGGTTCCTGGGATCTTCCTGACGTCTTGTGCCTGTGCGTGTCTCTCTCTCTCTCTCTCTCTCTCTCTCTCTCTCTCTCTCTCTCTCTCTCTCTCTCTCTCTCTCTCTCTCTCTCATCCCCACACTCCTTCCATTTCTAACTTTCCCCCAATCCCTTCACTTCTCCCTCACCTCCCAATTCCTTCATCTCTCCTTCACCCCAACTCTCTCCCACATCCCCACATTTCCCCCCCCCCTCACCTCCACTCTTTCCTCCATTGCTTCCACACTTTCCTCCCTCAACACTCTCCTCCAATCACGTCCATATTCTTTCCCTCACCCCTCACACTCTCTCCGTCACCCCCACACTCTCTCCCTCCCTCAACAGTCTCCTCCAATCACTCCCACACTCTTCTCCCTCAACCCTCTCCTCCATCACCCCCACACTCTCCTCCATCACCTCCAACTCTCCATCACCCCCACACTCTCCTCCATCACCCCCACTCTCTCCATCACCCCCACACTCTCCTCCCTCACCCCCACTCTCTTCATCACCCCCACACTCTTCTCCCTCACCCCCTACAAGACACCAATGGGAATCCTATAAAAACTGACATCCACGACTAACAACTTAGGGCACCTCAACCCCTTCCTCCTTGTTTAAACTTCTTCGAACATTCATGAACAATTTGCAAGTTGCTAGTCTCTGTGCACGGCTTATCACGATAGAGGGGGTGGAGGTCATGTTGCCAGGCGGTCTTTATCATGGTAGAGGGGAGGTGGGGGGAGGGGGAAGGGAGGGGTAGGAAGGGAGGGGGTCATGTTACCAAGCGGTCATTATAAAAGTTGCTGAGGTTATTTTTCAAGCCTTTTTGCACACTAATTTATCTCCTGTACTGTATTAATTAAGGACATCAAACACTGTAGAAATGTTCCTTATACTCCAAGGTTTGTCACAAAAGTCGCTAATCTAAAAATGTCTCCCCTAAAATGACGTCACACTAGGGGGGGGGGGGAAGGCTTCATAGAAAACGACGACTCAAGAAGGACTAACTTATCCTATTCACCGCCCCGGCAAACCAAGCATGTGGGAGATTGTTTGTGTCCGTGAATCTGTTTTTGAGTGAATTAAATTTGACGATAATTCTGATACAAGAGACTGAACCTTATAATAGAGAAACACTAAATGAATACCCTTTATCAAGCTCTCAGATACAGAGGTTAATGTATGAATGTGGTTTTAACATCAATTAACCAGTAATATTTTGTTATAGTCTATAAAGTTTTCCTTACTATGTTGATATACTTACATAACTAACAATGTAATATAAGTATTGTTTGATAAATATAAGTTACTCACATAAGATAACCCATAAGTGGTTTAAAGATTTTGGAAACTGTCGAGGGAATTTTGATTTCAACTGTATATACAAATAAAATAGTTACCACACTATACATAACCTGTACTTTAAGGGATCATATAAGGGATTCAGAGTTGTACCTGTGTGTGTGTGTGTGTGTGTGTGTGTGTGTGTGTGTGTGTGTGTGTGCGCAATAATGTTAACCTAATCTATCAAAAATTAAAAAAAAAAAAAAAAAAAAAATTATATAATAATAATAATAATAATAATAATAATAATAATAATAATAATAATAATAATAATAATAATAATAATAATAATAATAAGGTTAGTGGTAATAACACTGGCCATAACAGTAGTAAGACAGTCCAGGTTGTCGTAAGGTGGTGAAGTAATGTGGCGGCAGGTAATGTATATATGTGTGTGTGTGAAGCTTGGTACACACACCTGGGTCACCTGAGGCTGGAGAGAGAGAGAGAGAGAGAGAGAGAGAGAGAGAGAGAGAGAGAGAATCCGTTTCATATCAACTTTTTAACCTGCATAAATATTCAGGTGTGTGAAGAGTAATATTTCAGCTTTTATTCATATCGAAGTTAAGAGATTCATTGATGGCGTGACAGATTTTTCGGAGGCTATACACACACACACACACACACACACACACACACACACACACACACACACACACACACACACATGAACTAGCCGCTTAATCAACTTTAACAGTATTTCAGAAAAGCAATATCGTCAGTCACACACCACCACCTTCAGTAGTCCTGGCACACACACTCCACCTCCTCTACCTCCTTCTCCGCTTCCTTTTCCTCCTGTTTCCTCCTTCTCTCCACCCCCTTCTACTCCACCATTTCTTCCATACCCCCCATCATCACCACCACCACCTTCTGCACCTTCCTCTCCTCTTCCTCCACTTCCCCCACCATCACCTTCTGCGCCTCCCCTTCCTCCCCTCCACCACCTTCTGCGCCTCCCCTTCCTCCCCTCCACCACCTTCTGCGCCTCCTCTTCCCCCTCCACCACCTTCTGCGCCTCCTCTTCCCCCACCACCACCTTCTGCGCCTTCCACTTCCTGCTGTGACTCCTACCACCTGGCTTTATAATATCTGACACACTTCGTAAAAGTTGATGATATAATATGCTTGAGCGGGCAAAGTTAAGGTGTGTCTCGGAATTGCTTTATCAAGTTCGATTTGCTGAGCTGGTCTCTCTCTCTCTCTCTCTCTCTCTCTCTCTCTCTCTCTCTCTCTCTCTCTCTCTCTCTCTCTCTCTGTGTCTCAGTTATTGTTAATTACTGTACGTGTTTTACAATTTCTTAAACCTCCTATTACACACACACACACACACACACACACACGACTCGAAACCCAACCAATCATGTATGTGTCTCACTCAGAGGGGGATGTGGTGGTGAGGGGGGGGAGATGGGAGGGGGAGATGGGAGGGGGAGATGGGAGGGGGAGAGGTGGGGAGAGGTGGGGGGGAGGAGGGGGGAAGAGGAATGTCCCGGATTTGCTGAGTTGATTATAACTGTGGATCATAAATTAAAATGTGAGTGTCATGTTGGCCGATGATGACGAGGAGAAAGAGGAGGAGGAGGAAGAGAATGAAGAGGGGGAGGAGGAGGAGGAAGAGAATGAAGAGGGGGAGGAGGATGAAGAGAATGAGGTGGAGGAGGAGGGGAATAATAATAATAATAATAATGCAGTCATATATGTCTCTATTCGTTTACATAACAAAATAAGTAAGGAAAAAAGATGCAATATAGACGCAAATTAAATTAATATATCTATCAATTATTTTTTTTGTTAATATCAAAGTCGATCAAGATAGTCACCACCAGGAGACTACATCACCTAAGGCATTAACAAACCCCAAAGAAAAAAATAAACTCCCCATTAATTATCCACAAAGTACACCTGTGGGAAGTAATTAACACCAGGTATCCAGGCTATATATACAAAACAAAAATACCCACATCTGTACAAACTCCAAAAAAAAACATCAAAGGAATTAAATTTTTTTTCTTCCTTAAATTGTAAAAGTTATTATGGCGAGGAATATTATGACGGTGAAAGGTGCTTAATGACCCTAATAGCTGAAATACCTAATTACATAAAAGACAACTACGACAACATTACGACGTGGTTAAAAAACAAACCCTTCACTCATTTACCTTATTCCTGTAGTTGAAACGAGGTCCCTGTAGCAGCCTATACACACATAGACTTTCTCAACTTCAACAAATACGAAAGGAAAAAGTTGAAATGATATCCCCCGGACTATTTCCCTTCCATGTCTGTTATTACACCCAAAAGGACAATAATAGAATTTGCACCGCGAGCGAAAATAATTATTTAGCCTCCCAGTGTCGATGGTGGTGGTGGTGGTGGTGGTAGTGGTGGTGGAAGTGGTGGTGGTGGTGGTGGAAGTGGTGGTAGTGGTGGTGGTGGAAGTGGTGGTGGTGGTGGTGGTAGTGGTGGTGGTGGTGGTGGTGGTAGTGGTGGTGGTGGAAGTGGTGGTGGTGGTGGTGGTAGTGGTGGTGGTGGAAGTGGTGGTGGTGGTGGTGGAAGTGGTGGTGGTGGTGGTGGAAGTGGTGGTAGTGGGGTGGAAGTGGTGGTAGTGGGGTGGAGAAAGTGGTGGTAGTGGGGTGGAGGAAGTGGTGGGGGGCATAATGTTAGGTGGGTAGCTGTAGTGTGATCCCTCCCTCCAGCACACACCTGAATAACAATTGTGACCTCCCCCACACACCTGAATAACAACTGATGACCTCCCCCACACACCTGAATAACAACTGATGACCTCCCCCACACACCTGAATAACAACTGTGACCTCCCCACACACCTGAATAACAACTGTGACCTCCCCCACACACCTGAATAACAACTGTGACCTCCCCACACACCTGAATAACAACTGATGACCTCCCCACACACCTGAATAACAACTGTGACCTCCCCACACACCTGAATAACAACAACAACACCACCACCCACAATAACCCCTGTTTGTTACACCGAGTTTATGAATGGAATCCAATTTATGAATGAGATCAACCTGTATAAACATTACGCCAGTCAGCTGTTTACCCACGGTGTCCCATTCTACGGCATCGGATGTGACTTTGGCTTCGTAAAAAAAAAAAACAAAAAAAAAAACATCCAATAACCATATTCTTTGCCTTTATAACTACTGAAACACCTAAAATAATTAATGAAAATTGGAATTAATTAATTTATTTTATAAGTTATTGTGATTATATATATATTGACATAATTGGAATAAAGGAAGGGGAAGTCGGAGTCATCTAGAGAGTTAAAAGAATCGAACACGGAGACCTATTGAGAAGGGATCATCACAGCTACCTGACTCGAGATATATTTTGAGAGAGAGAGAGAGAGAGAGAGAGAGAGAGAGAGAGAGAGAGAGAGGAAATGAAAATAGAAAGTGCAAAGAAGAGGGAGAAGGAAGAGAAATAAAAGAAGAGGAAGAAGAGAAAGGAAGTAGAGGAAAGAAAGAGGAGGAGGAAGAGAAAAGGAGGAGAAAGAAGAAAATAAGGAGGAGGAGGTAGAGGAAAGAATTAGAAGATAAAAGGAATGAGTAGAGAATGGCGTACTTCTGTCAAGTTTTAATACACCAATAACAGTCCTCACAGATCAACCAGGAGACATCTAAGCACCAATTATAACCCAGGATGACCAAAACAGGTACAATCATTGGCTAGGAACGCTGTACTTCTGCCCCCCATCACGAGAGTTTCAGGCTAATACAAGAGTTCAGCTTCCAGCCAATGATTACATCTCTGGTGGGTCATTCAGGGTTACGATTGGCTTACTTGAGATGAAAGTTCAACACATAACGAATGAGAGAAATCAATGTCATTCTGGCTGTAAGTAACTCACTTAACCATTCTATTAATCCAATTAAAACTCGGGTCATTAATATGTGAAATTAACAAAAACTGTTAAAAAAGTAATTACCATAATCTATCTTTCAATAATCCTCTTACCTGTGGATAAAGTTCACCTAAGTCTAATAATTATACGCATAAAAGATAATTAATATAAGTTATTTTTTATCCAGAATCTTAAAAAAACAAAACCTTACGACAGAATTAATGAGTTGACTTAATGTTCCTAACACCTGAGGTAAAGCCTAAAAAAAACAAATAAAACACCGTTATTTTACACCTAAGTCACAAAATAAATAAAGTGTGTTTTTTATGTATGTTTTTTCATTAGTGTCTATTTTGCTCTACCTGTACGTCTCCAAAGGCTTTAAATATCTCTATACTAATTAACTTTGTCTCATTTCTTGAATCAGGTTACAGATAATACAGTTTGGGTCTAACTCCTTTATAACTTACTAACACAATCCTCTACGTCACGATAACTGAGAATACGAAAAAATAAATATACGTAGTTTATTTAATATATTTCAATTTCTTTTAAAACTCATTAAGGTAAGATTTTGCTTCCAGTGTAAATCTACTAATAATTTGTTTTTAAATATTTTTTGCTATATAATTTAAATACTATTCCTTCTGTTAATATTAAATTGACGTAGGAATAAAAAAAATAAAAATCATTATAGTTTTAATATAAAATTTAATTATTAATATACTTTGTGTATAAATTTCTATATATTTCCTTTTAACTAAATGTATAACTTCAATTAAAATGGAAAAAACTCTTGAGCTTTTAATTCCACCTTAATATAATATTGGCATTTAAATAATACTAATACTTATGCGTTTTAATATCTTCCTGCATTTATAAACCACATCTCTTGTTTATCCTGCATTTAAAAACCACATCTCCTTTGTTTTTAAATCTACGTTTCTGGGTAACTAAATTTCACTCACTCCCCACCACGAAGGGCCATTACAGTGATATACGTCCTCTACTGTATTTTACGGTATTATCACCCTTTTAACCCCCGTCAGTAAGGCCGATTATACCATGTCACAGCTGTAGAGTGAGGGAGGAGGGAAAGGGAGAAAGAGGTAGGGAGGAGGTGGGTGAGGGAGAGTTAAAGGGAGGAAAAGAAGGAAAGGGAGGGGGAGGAATAGAGGAAATGAGGCAGGGAGATGATATGACGAGGAGTTTTACACACACACACACACACACACACACACACACACACACACACACACACATACACACACACACACTGTTTACAACCGAGGGAGACTCCACATAATGGCGTAATATGGCCTACCTTATCCCCTAATCATAATTCATGCCAGTGTGTGTGTGTGTGTGTGTGTGTGTGTGATGTTTAATCGCAGTATGTTATATCTAGCATCTAATTGAGGATCATTTAAGTAAAATATAATTTGAAGATTAATACTTATCAATCTTATCTTAATTATCAACTATTTTTACAAGTTAGGTGGGGAGGTGGTGGGGGGAGGGTGTACATGGGGATCGAACCAACGACCCTTAGGATAGGAAGTGAACGTTGTATCCACTCGGCCACCGCAATTCCTATCTCAATCATAACTTTGGAGGCAAAAGCTGTAAATTGACCCTAACCCGAGGCACTCCTGAGGTATAGTTCTATTCTTAGTTTCAATCCATCCACTGTATCCCAAGTTACTGGACGGCAGACGGACGGAGGGATAGACGGGTGGAGGGACAGATAGAGAGAACGACAGACAGACAGATAGGCACACAGACAAACGGACAGAAACATGGACGGTAGGTAGGAAGGAAAAACGGGCGGATGGACAGACAGAAAGGCAAACAGAAAAATTGAAGAAAGGAAGGAAGGAAGGAAGGAAGGAAGGAAGGAAGGAAGGAAGGAAGGAAATGCGAATTCTACCTCCCTCGTTTAGGTTCGCAGAAGACACGCGACAATAAATCGAGAAACTTTACGACTATCAAGAGTTAGTGAGAGAGAACCCCAAAGGACTCGAGGGTAACGTGAGCCATAACTCCCCCCACTACTGAGACCACTAATAACTCCCCCTCTCCTCCCCTCCTCATCGATCCCCCCGTCTTTATCTCCCATCCCCTCCCTTCTCCCTCCCTCCTTCAACCCCCTCCTTCCTTTTCCCCTCGATTCCCCTCCTCGATCATTCCCTTCCTTCCATTCCTCCTTCTCGATTCCTCCCTCTTCATCTCCCTCCCTCATCCTCGTTCCCTCCTTTCCTTCCCCTTCCTCCACTCCCCATCCCTTCGATCCCTCTCCTCCCCACCCCTCCCCCTACTCTCACCCCCCCTCTCCACATCGCGGTAACATTATATTTGTATACTAACGTTCAATATAACTCTACGCTAACAGTCACAAACAGTATATTGTCTGCATAGCAAACACTGTGTCTTTTATAAGCGTCACGAGTCGTATATGAGGTCACAATATAACAATTTTATAAGACAGACAGATAGACAGACAGACAGGACCTAGATCACGCGCACCTACAGTGATTTACTTGCATATATATATATATATATATATATATATATATATATATATATATATATATATATATATATATACTACCAAAAACAGAACATAACCTTAGTACTTGTAAATAAATGTCATATTACCACTAATCTACTCACCCCACCCCTCCCGTCCTATATATCAAGCCTTAAATTAAAAAGATCTCCCCAGTGATTTAGATGCTGGCAGTCAGAGCGGTCCAGTGTGTGTATTAATGTCCACTCGCGTCTAAAACATCCCTGTGTTGACCTGTGGTGGCTGAGGGCAACTGGGCCACATCTGACGTAAATGTAACAAACTGTGCTATAATTAACGTGTAAATGTAACAAACTGTGCTATAATTAACGTGTAAATGTAACAAACTGTGCCACAACTGACGTCATACTCGTCACCAGTAGTACTACCAACCCATGATCAATTTTTCACGTGGACACAACAGACAGAGTAACCCGCTTCAACACGTGTTAACATGAGAGAGGTGAAATGTTGTTCTGGCATCACTGTCTCTTCTCTTCACCAATAACACATGGCAAAATATCCTCGAAGAGTGACTATGTGTGTGTGTCATGCCATCTTCACCCTTCTTATCTTATTAACTACGTGTCAAAATACCCTGGCAGCATAACCAACAATGTCTACTTACAAATATATTATCGTATTTCCACTCTTGTGTAGTCGTTCATACGTGTCAATATCCCCCACCGGCGGTATATAGGAGAGTGGAAGTGAATGTCTCGGTAATTTCACCCCTTATATCCCCCTACCTTACGAGTCAGTTCCCCTTACAAGAGATCTACAACTGAGTGAAGGATTGTGTGGCCACTTTAACCTTTACGTCCCCCTACCTTACATGTCAGTCTCCCTTAATACAGGCCTCAGGAGAATGTGGGAGCGTGTCGCCCGCCCTACCTCGTGTTCTTAAGGCTGTACAAGGCAGCGGTACAGGTCCAGCATATTAACTATAGCGAGGAAATGATGGGGCGACGGTCCCCAGTAATGACGCTTCTGAGGGACGACTCCAGCCTGATATATTACACCCATTAACTATACCTTATTACCCGCCAAAAACATCTTAAGTAGCACCCAAGAAAGACATATCTGGTTACTTATATGTTATTGGTGTGGAGAAACTCTAACTACTCGAAAAGACAATTAACTAATCATCATAAAACTGCTTTAAAGACGATGATATTAACTGCCAGAAACGAGGTATTTTAAGCTTCCTCAGCCAAAACAGACCTCAAACTCCTCACCGACAAACGACAAAAGAATTCCAAGTTAAACCTTTAAAAAGAGCTGTAAGATCAAGGTTTATTTTGTATTTTATGTAAACGATATATGAAAAAACCCTAACTAACCCTAACAAAACTAAAACAAAAATGAAATAAAACACAAAAAAACTGGAAATAAAACGCATGATAAAACTATGTATAAATAACACGTAAAGAGAATACACCAATAAACACGTGAGTGAGAGATTTATTTTCCTGGCTAGAAATATTCAGCTCACAGCGGCGGCGGCGGCAGACAAGACAAAAACGGGGCGGGAAAAAAGTGGAGAAAAGTTTGGTGGGTGAGGTGAAGTGTGGTATTCAGAGCAGGCGAGGAGAGCCGACCGTCCGAGTGAGTGTTTGACTGACCTGGCCCACCAAACCCCCCTCGTCATTTGTCAACTTTAGAGATTAACTACCACAGAAATCCTCTTGACCGACTTTACCAGGAGAATTTAGGAACATTTGGAGTAGGCGTGAAAAGGTTCCAACACTCTACCACCCCCATCACCCCTCGGACACAAAGACAAAAGAGGATGTTATGAACGATCTAGAAGAGGGTTTGATTCCAAGGACAAACTAGGTGATCCTCCTTTTTTTAGGGGAGGGGAGAGGGGGGGGGGGGGGGGTTCTCGTGACGGGGATTCACAGATTAAGTCCCGAGAGGATTGAAGCCTTCATCTATAATGCTGTGTGATCACCCTCGTCGTGTGCTGCGTCGACGGCTGTACACCACGATATTATTTACTGGACGATAGAGAGCTTCGTCGTGTGTGTCGTGTGTGTGTGTGTGTGTGTGTGTGTGTGTGTGTGTGTCGCGTGTGTGTGTGTGTGTGTAAGAGGTCCTCGTGAGCCAGACAATACCTACCTATCTTAAGCTTCCCTCGACGTCAATATCATCTTTTATGTCAGATTCCTTAATAAAAAATAAAATACATTATACATTATTTAATTTCATTTATTTAGTATTTTTATTTCATTATTATTATTTTTTTTGGGGGGGGGGGGGGGGGGTTAAAATTCCTGCATACAAAAACAAAAAAATATTCAACCTTTATTGTTATTCTTATTGGTGTGTATTCACGTCGACAGAATAACTTAGGAATATATACATTTTTATGGTAAACTTTCCAACCGGTGAATGTCCATATATACCGACACGAATTGGGTTGAGAAAAATCTTAACCAGTGACGTCAGAGGTAAGAATAAAAATATTAACCAATGATGTCAGAGCTAGGAGAAAATTTTAACCAGTGACGTCAGAGTTTGGAGAAAAATCTTAACCAGTGACGTCAGAGGTAAGAACAAAAATATTAACCAATGATGTCAGAGATAGGAGAAAATTTTAACCAGTGACGTCAGAGCTAGGAGAAAATTTTAACCAGTGACGTCAGAGCTAGGAGAAAATTTTAACCAGTGACGTCAGAGTTCGGAGAAAATTTTATCCAGTGACGTCGAAACAAGAAATAATACTGAGAAAATTGTTGAAGCTGTAACATCACATCAAGGAATAAGACTCAGGCAATGACGTCATACGGAACTAAAGACTCGAAGACATCATACATCACACGGGGCAAAGACTTTACAACAGACCCACTTAATTATAACGTATTACATTTCTCAGCTCCGTAACACGTCATCAGTGAGTAGGCTATTCGAACTGATCAAGACTGAGAGATGATAAAACTACCACACACACACACACACACACACACACACACACACACACACACACACACACACACACACACACACACACTAAACCGTACAATAAATTCTCAAAATGTCACCAAGTATTTTTATATATAAGTCTTCCTGATTTATATGTCAAGTCTTATTTCTTCCTCATCTATTACTTTCCGTTTTGCTTCTTCCTGATTTATTGTGTCCTTTCTTACCTTCTCTTTTGATCGTAACTCAGGTCAGGTCAGGAAAGATGTGAAATGATAGATAAATAGATTGATAGATAGATAGGTGAATCATTTTAGTAACATTAGTTTATTTGTTCAGGGATAAAAAGAATAATTGAATACATAAATAAAATATCTTTCATCTCATTTCCCTACAATAATCTTAGTAATAATTATTCATATATATATTGACTGATAATATTTAAGTCTTGGTAGAATCTGTATTAATATTCCGTGGGATATTATCGTCTTGGTCTGGTCTCAGTGTGAAGAATCCTGATAATATTGTTGACGAGGACCCAAGACTGGTGAAGGTTGTGAGCGCTATTGAAGAAGATCCTCGCACCAAGCACACTTATTGGCACAAGATCCCTCCCAGGCTAGATCTTTATGCATCGACTCAGAGAAGGAGAGAATATTATGCAAATATAAGCTATGCTGGAGTGGAAATATCGGTAATATTATGCTTTATACAACCAGTGACCTCAAAACAAGTATAATAACGTGCAGAAAAGATCCTCAACACGCCTGGCAGATACCTCACCCCAAGCTTTGCCAAACACCTCTGTTCCAGGATGAATCTTCGCGACAAACGTTCCCGCCAAATGTTCGCGCCAAATCCGGGTGTGTTTGTGTGGGACGTGACGCGCGCGGGAAGGTCATTGGTTGGGAGGGGGAAGAGGGAGGGTGTATTTCCGGGACCTGGTGTCTTGTTTGTCAAGCTTCTGGGTATATAAAGACTAATGGCGCGGGGAGCAGCAAACATTCACCACAGCGTCTGGATACCCAAGGGATTCGTATATTAATTTCCTTCTCCATAACTGAGGATTTAAACGCACGCATGACTAGTTCAGTAAAGACTCGAGACAAAGAAAACAAACCAATGGTATCGAACTTGAAACTCCCGCGTCACCGAAGATCCTGAAGCAGCCCTGCCTGGAGGAGGAGAAGAAGAAGGAGGAGGACGTGTGTTTACTTGCATGGACTCTTGGTAATCTAGTCCTCATTGCCAGTAAAAGTGGCTCAAGGGGACACATTTTCCCACCAATTATTTCTTCATCCTTAATATTTCAGCTCCCTACCACCCATTAATTTACCCTCCTAATACCTCCTGTACCACCCATCAATTTACCCCTTTATGTTTTCTCCATCACCCATTAATTATTACTCCTTATAGAGAATAATTCACTTCTTAGTAGTCTCAGATTATTGTCACTTATCCTTTATTACTTTGAAGTCTGTCTATCTATCGGTCTCTCCTCTTCTCTTCCTCCATTTCTTCACCATCTTTCTCCCCTCTCAGCCCTCTCCACTCTCCTCTCTCCCCTCTCAGCCCTCTCCCCACCCACCTCCCTCTCACAGTAACCTTTGACGCCGGTGTGATATTTGATATTTATGTATCAAAAGAAACTAAAAAATACCGCTCATGCAAAAATCTCCTTGTCTTCCCCCTTGTGTGTGTGTGTGTGTGTGTGTGTGTGTGTGTGTGTGTGTGTGTGTGTGTGGGTGAGGAGTGTGTGTGTGTGTGTGTGTGTGTGTGTGTGTGTGTGTGTGTCAAAGAGAGAGAGAGAGAGAGAGAGAGGGGGGGGGGGGAAGCTAGGGTGGCGAGCTGTGGTGTAATGGTTAATGTTCGCCTCACAAACGAATGATCCCAGGTTCGACCCCCAGGCACGATGACATTATGGACAAGTTTGCCTCTGTCTACCCAGCAGTAATTGGGAGCCTAGATGTTAATCGATTTACGGTTCATGTTCAGGGGTAATGGTTAACCAGTGCAGTTGGAGAGTTGTCCGATCTTCTTAGACTATTCCTTGACACTGGCTCCTCCTGACCTCTCCAACTTTACCTTCATTGACCTCTGCAAATGACCCTCCCAGACCTTTCCTCCCTGAACTCTTCTACCTGACCTTCCTTGACCTTCCCTTACCCAGATCACCTAACTTAGCAAGGTAAATTAACACAAAGGATTACTGTAACCCTGAATTATCATGCCGCTCCTCAACACAAACCGCTTACCTCCCGTTTGCGGCTCACGGGAATAATTGCTTCTATTATCGTCGGCATAATCGCAGCAATAATCGTGTGCATGAAATAATTACAGTAATGATAACTGGGCTAATAATCTGTGGAGTTAATTATCATATAACGGGAGATGACGTCGATAACTTACCCGGAAATAACAAAAACTGCAAGACGAATTTAGACACCAGACTTGACGGTGTGTGTAAGGGCGATGATGATGATGATGATGATGATGATGATGATGATGATTATGATGATGATGATGATGATGATGGGAAAATAACCACACACCCACACCCACCTACCCACCCACGCACAAACACACCCACCTACCCACACACACACCTACTCACACACACACACACACACACACACACACGAAGACGTCAACAAGTATCTCTATAACAATAACGAACCGGCCCTAAGCTTCCTGGGAGGCAGCTAATTAGTACCAGGTATTTCGTACAGGTGTTCATCATAGTCTACCTGTGTCGTGTCAGATCCTTAATTATTGAACTCCTCTTTACGGTTCACTTAAGGTTTAATGTATTTAGTTGGTCTAATTTAATAATCTGTTTGGTTGTGTGTGTGTGTGTGTGTGTGTGTGTGTGTGTGTGTGTGTGTGTGTGTGTGTGTGTGTGTGTGTGTGTGTGTGTGTGTATGTATGAAGGTAGCCAATCTCTCTCTCTCTCTCTCTCTCTCTCAAATTACAGAAGTATTATAACTAAGGTCGTATACTGTTATATTTTTAGAGCATTATAATAACTTTCATAATACCTCGGCTAACAGAAGGTACTTAGCCTGAAGTATGATGAAGTAAAAATATATAATGATGATGATGATGAGGAAGAAGACAGATTATGAGATGAAAAGAGGATGAGGAGGCAAAAGAGGAAGAAGATAAAAGGAAGAAGGAGGAGGAGGAGGAGGAGGAGGAGGAGGAGGAGGAGGAGGAGGAGAGAACATAAAAGAAAGAAGGAAGGAAGGAAGGAAGGAAGGAAGGAAGGAAGGAAGGAAGGAAGAGAAGATAATAATGACGATAACATAGACGAAATAAAAGGAACCTACATACCTTGAGTCAATTATTTACCAACAAATATAATTAATCCTTTAACTCTTCATCACTACGACATAACACACACAAACACATTCCTGAAACACTCATACAATTTACCAAGTTAGTTTTTCTTTTGTTATACTAGAGGATAAAACACACGGCAATAAGAACACAAATCTGGGCAACACAAGAAGGAAAAACAATATACTTCTTGTGTTATGTTTGTGGCTAATGACGACCAACACAACTTTGGGGTTAAGTCAACACCAAGGTTAATCTGCCTCACTGATCATGCTGCCCGAGTGTAGTATTTTCCGTATCAGTCTTATGTGTTTTATGTATTCTGTCTGTCTGTCTGTCTGTCTGTCTGTCTGTCTGTCCCAAAAATAATCCAACGTTTCGTGCATTGATAACACGTAGGGCATAGCGGCAGTTAAACAAAACGGCGACTAAATGAATTCACTCTAACAGCGTCACTGGGACAATACTGACCGTGGGTAAAGGTTCACGGCTCAGGGTTTGCATATGCTCGGATGATGTTTCAGTGTTGTACAATATATCATGCGTATGTTGGCGTCTACAGGAGTAATATCAAAATATACTGCCACCATCAATGTACACGTTACGACAATGTTCTGACAACTGGTGGAAGAGTATACAAGCCTGCCACCTGTAGTGAAATCTGGGTAGCAAATCCCGTAGACTATGACATCTCCGGCTCGTCGCCTCATCAATATTCTTCTTCCGGAGTCTGTTTGAGTATGCCATCAACCTCCTCAGTCCCCGAGACACCAGGAACCTGAATCCCTCTACAACGAGACCTGAATACCAACAAAATAAAGACCTGAATCACCCCGATATAAAGACCTGATTACCTCTACAACGAGACCTGAATACCAACAAAATAAAGACCGGAATCACCCCGATATAAAGACCTGAATGAACTTAGACTAAAACGTAAATACCCCTCACAACAGGACCTGAATCCCCTCCTCCCCGGACAAGGACCTGAATATCCCTTAGACTAAGCAAGACCTGAGACCTTACGCAAATGTGTCTCCTTTATGCCAGCCCTTGTGTTACCTTCTTCGACGGGTATCATGTTCTGAGAGCCGTCTTTTCAGGTGTGGTTGGCAGGTGTGTAGGTCGAGGGCAGGTAATGAGACTACCTGTACGTCATAACATACACCTGGTTGACTCTTGTCCCGCGGGCAGACCACATCAGTGACGGGAGGGAGGGAGGAAGGGAAAGATGAGAAAGGGGGAGGAGGTAGGAAAAGGGAAGGGAGAAGAAGGAAGAAAGTAAAGGGAGAAGAAGGAAGAATGTAAAGGGGAAAAGGAATGGAAGGCAGGGAGGAAAGGGAAGGGACAGGGAGGGAGAGATAACGGGACATAGGAAGGGAAAGGAGAGAGGAGGGGAAGGGGGAGGGAAGTGATGGCAGCGACAAGGAAAAGAGGACGGTAAGGCGAAGGGAAAATAGGAAGATAAAGGAATAAGACAGGGCAAGGAAGCGGATGGAGGAAGAGCAAGGAAGAAGAGGGAGGAAGGGCAAGGAAAAGGGCCTGACCTCCACACACACACACACACACACATTAAGACAGAGCCACACAGCAGACTCTGTTATGAGGTATTAGTAAAGACATAATATTTTGTGCAAACTTTGTATTTTGTTTATCTTTGAGATCTACCAGCGATATGGTGAGTCTGCACGCACACACACACACACACACACACACACACACACACACACACACACACACACACACACACACACACACTACACTCTAACAATCACCAACCAATTCTAAGGCCTTATTTCCCGGTTTCACTTCACGTCATCCAGGTACATTATTATACCTTCACTCATGAGGTTTATTCACCTTACGAGCCTTTGTGAACCTGAAGCCGATCTCTCAAAGAATCTGACGCCAATTTGCCTCATACGTTTCTATGTCAATTTTCTTCCTACGCGTTAGGTTGCTATAGTCACAATGTCATATCGATGCCATTTTAGCTGTCAATTATTTTAATGAAGGAGTTTGGGGCATTGTGGGAGTGGGAGTGGGGAGGGAAGGGGTGGGGAGGGAAGGAGTGGGGAGGGAAGGAGTGGGGCGGGGAGGGGAGGGGAGGGGAGATTGAAAGGTAGGCAGGTTATTCATATTCACCTGCCGCTAACAAGATGACCTAAACCAAACAAAACCTAACTGCGTCAACAGCTCTATGCCTTACATGGTCTTGGATTGACTTACTGGGTGACAAATATTAATTCTTCTCTATGACAGTCAGCCATAACCTAACCTAACCTAACCTAACCTAACCTAACCTGACTAACCTAACCTAACCTAACCTAACCTGACTGACCTGACCTGACCCAACCTAACCTAACCTAACCAACACCAACCTACCATTGATATTAAACTTCTAATTACTAACATTTTATTTAAGTAATTTTTAGAGACAACAATTATTATATTTTCTTGTCACAAAAAAAAAATCATAAAGCCACGAAACAATAAGTTAGTATAAATATATAAACAATAATTAAATTCACACGCAATAAAAATTTTGTGTTACCTTAATTTATTTATCTACTGATTATGTGACACCTTGTTTCAGTGTGTGTGTGTGTGTGTGTGTGTGTGTGTGTGTGTGTGTTAGTGATAAGTTTATGTGACACGCTGTTACCTTATGTATGTGTCATCTAACTGTAATGTTTATGTGACACCCTGTAGCCCTTTGTATCAACTATGTATAAACATCACGAGACACCTGGTAATTATGGTACTCACGAGACACGCTGTAGAGTGGTCATTACGACACTTACCTGTACAGAGAAAGAGAAGAAAGAATTAATTACATACAATAAATTATAGTTAAGACATTGTGAGATATAATTAAATATTTGGTACATTATTACACCGTATGTTATTTATCACAGTTTATGGGATGTGATCATTATTGCTCTCTCTCTCTCTCTCTCTCTCTCTCTCTCTCTCTCTCTCTCTCTCTCTCTCCTTATACGTTTAAATCCATCTTCTTAAACATTTATATCCAACCAAAAAATTCTTAGATCCACTTCCAAAATCCTTAAACCCATCTTGCAAAATTTAAAAATTGACTCACGCTTTAAGAGTACAGCCCTAAATCTGACAGTGTGAATCGGTCAATGTGATGTCATAAATCGGCAAAGTGCGTGATAGCGTCATTAACCAGTTAGATGTATGACGTCATTAATTAGCAAAGTAATGACGTCACAAAATGGGTAGCTATCTGAGAGAGAGAGAGAGAGAGAGAGAGAGAGAGAGAGAGAGAGAGAGAGAGAGAGAGAGAGGACAAAATAAAAAAAAAATTTAAAAAGTCATAAAAAAAAAAGCCTCAAGATAATCGAAGGTCGAGACATCGTTGCCAACCCCAAGAGGGAGACGAGTAGAGGGTGGAGAGCATCGACTCGTCCCGGGGATGAAAGGGGACGCGCGCCACGAGTGCCTGGCAACAATGTCCCGCCACCGCCACACTCTCACCTACCACAACAAAGAGAATGAATATTTTTTCTTCAAATTTTTTTTTGAAGGGTGGGGAGAATGGTGAAGGGGGAGGAGCGGGTGGGGAGAATGGTGAAGGGGGAGGAGGGGGTGGGGAGAATGGTGAAGGGGGAGGAGGGGGTGGGGAGAATGGTGAAGGGGGAGGAGGGGGTGGGGAGAATGGTGAAGGGGGAGGAGCGGTTGGGCAGAATGGTGAAAGCGGAGGAGGGGGTGGGGAGAATGGTGAAGGGGGAGGGGGGTGGGGAGAATGGTGAGGGGAGGAGCGGGTGGGGAGAATGGTGAAGGGGAGGAGCGGGTGGGGAGAATGGTGAAGGGGGAGGAGGGGGTGGGGAGAATGGTGAAGGGGAGGAGGGGGTGGGGAGAATGGTGAAGGGGGAGGGGGTGGGGAGAATGGTGAAGGGGGAGGAGGGGGTGGGGAGAATGGTGAAGGGGGAGGAGCGGGTGGGGAGAATGGTGAAGGGGGAGGAGGGGGTGGGGAGAATGGTGAAGGGGGAGGGGTGGGAGAGGTGGGGGGAGCGAATGGTGAAGGGGGAGGGGGTGGGGAGAATGGTGAAGGGGGAGGAGGGGGTGGGGAGAATGGTAAGGGGGAGGGGGTGGGGAGAATGGTGAAGGGGGAGGGGGTGGGGAGAATGGTGAAGGGGGAGGGGGTGGGGAGAATGGTAAGAGGGGAGAGGGTGGGGAGAATGGTGAAGGGGGAGGAGCGGGTGGGGAGAATGGTAAGAGGGGAGAGGGTGGGGAGAATGGTGAAGGGGAGGAGCGGGTGGGGAGAATGGTAAGAGGGGAGAGGGTGGGGAGAATGGTAAGAGGGGAGAGGGTGGGGAGAATGGTGAAGGGGGAGGGGGGTGGGGAGAATGGTGAAAGGGGAGGAGGGGGTGGGGAGAATGGTGAAGGGGGAGGAGGGGGTGGGGAGAATGGTGAAGGGGGAGGAGGGGGGTGGGGAGAATGGTGAAGGGGGAAGACGGAGTGGGGAGAATGATAAAGGGGGGAGGAGGGAAGGGGGAGGGTGAAGGGGAGAGGGTGGGGAGAATAGTAAGCTAGTAGATGGGGTGGGGAGACTGGCACACTGTGTACTAAATAAACAGACAGTCTGGCCGGCACTACACTCGATCACCTTCATTTCCACAACGGCAAAGTTAGGTACAATCCTCTTAACTAGTGCGTTTACAGGCGCTCGTCATACAAACAGTCCATAGATCATTACATTAATATGTTTATTTTAATACTGTTTTAATTTAATTCTATAATATGTTTAAAATTTCCAGTTTCTTTTTGTGGAATGTCAACAAACACTACGCAAAACCTAACGAGCCCCTGTAAACGCACTAGTGAAGGGGACTACACAGTTGGGTATACTCTGGGGGAGGAGGGTGGGGGGGGGGCTCCGATCACAAACCAGGGACGCTTAGGCTAGGAGGCGAGTTCTGTATCTACTTCACCACCGCATCCTAGATTAATTAACCTTATTATTAGTTAGTAAATTATTTCTTCTTGTTATTATAGCTTTTATCCCCCTCCTCTACACACCATTTTTCCCCTCTCCTCCTCCTCCCCTTTCTCCTCCTCCTCCTCCCCCTTCTCCTCCTCCTCCTCCGTCTCCTTCCCCTCCTCTCATCCCCGTCTCCTCCCCATCCACTCTCCTCTTCCACACACCTCCTCTCCCCTCTCCTCCTCCCCCCTTCCTTCCTCCTCCCCTTCCCCCCTCTTCCTCCACACACCTCCTCTCCCCTCTCCTCCTCCCCCCTTCCTTCCTCCTCCCCTTCCCCCCTCTTCCTTCACACTCCTCCCCTCCCCCCACACCTACTGCAGGAAGAAGAACTAACAGGTTTGTTCATCAGGCTCCCGTTATTGTATTGATTTCTTGGACGAGAGACTGAAGTGAAGCCGCTGACCACAAAGACCTGTGTCAGCAAACATGAGGAGGGGGAGGAGGAGGAGGAGGAGGAGGAGGAGGAGGAGGAGGAGGAGGAGGAGGAGAAGGAGGGAGGGTAGAGGAGGAGGAGGAGGAGGAGGAGGAGGAGAGAGGGTAGAGGAGGAGGAGGAGGAGGAGGTGGAGGAGGAGGAGGAGAAGGAGAAGGAGGGAGGGTAGAGGAGGAGGAGGAGGAGGAGAAGGAGAGAGGGTAGAGGAGGAGGAGGAGGAGGAGGAGGTGGGGGAGGAGGAGAAGGAGAGAGGGTAGAGGAGGAGGAGGAGGAGGAGGAGGAGGAGGAGGAGGAGGAGGAGGAGAAGGAGGGAGGGTAGAGGAGGAGGAGGAGGAGGAGAGAGGGTAGAGGAGGAGGAGGAGGAGGAGGAGGAGGAGATCGCAAAAGATGAGAAGTAAGGAAGCGGAGGAAGAAGATAGAAAGGATTAAGGAAGAAAAGGAGACCAAAGATGACGAAGGAAATGGGTACAAAGGATAGGAGGAAAACCAGGAAGGAAAAATAAGAAGAAAAAGAAGAAATATGAAATAGGATGAAAACAACAGCGTAATAGAAGAAGAAGAATTATTAAAGAGAAGAAGAGGAAGAATAAGAAGGAACACGAAGAAGAAAACGGAGAAATAAGAAAAAAAACAAGTATAATCAAAGAAAAAGAAACTCACACACACACACACACACACACACACATACACACACACGTCTAGCCTTGGGTAGGAATCAACATTGGCATCTACATTACGAGCGAGGCGAGGAGATCCGAAGGCCCCGTATTGTTATTGTTTTTCTATTCTCCTCCTCCTCTTCCTCCTTCCTCTCCTCCAATTCCTCTCTCCATCCTGTTCTTCCTACTCCTTCCCTCACACACACACACACACACACACGCACACACACACACACACACACACACACACACACACACACACACACACACACACACACCTCTCTCTGCTGTAATTCAATCCTCATTATATTTCTGTCTTATACCCTACTGCTGGTGAGGAGTTACAGTACATGTAAACAACAGTGATGAAATAATGGATAAAATAACGATAAAAGAAGGTAAAAAACTACGCTCGCGGACTGTACCTCCGTTGGGGTGCAGACGGAGCGAGCGGTTGAAGGAAAAGGCAATCAGCTCGTTGATGGACCTGAGTGAGGACGGTACACTGGGACTGTACTTTAATCCACCACCTAGAGAGAGCCAAATGCCTTGCCTCGACCATCTTCCCTCAGTGACAGTGCATGACACCACCACAGTGAAGGCAATTATTAACGGTACTCGGTGTCATATATTTGTTGACTCAGGGACTACCTTCCTCGTTATGGCACACGACATTGCTCAACACTTAGACTTATTGCGTTATGTTGACAGAGATACTGAGTTATGCCTCAACACCTGGAGGACGCCGCGAGTAATGTTTGTATCGGAGGTAGACAATGTAATGATATAATTGGAAAACAGTGTCCAGATGTGTTGCCTGGTATCAATTTTTCCTGAGGATTTCAATGAGGAGCAATTAAACAAGGCATTCCTGGATAATGACACCCTACGTAGTTACCATGCTTTCTAAACGTTCGGGTAATGCACTTCAAAGTTGTATTTCACCAAACCGCAATTGTTGGGTCGCACTTTCTGCCCTAAGGTCCACGATCAGCAGTATATCTTGGAGGCTCACACGACAAAGACCCTGATCAATCCCGCTTTGACCATACTCGTCGACTCCGGTGCCTCACAATTTTATATATCCCGAAAATGTTGGCAAGAGACACTGGGGCTCCGTTAGTAGCCTGACCGGGTTAAGATCCACCTGGGTGACGACAAATGCGTGTACAGCGGACCATTGAGCGAAACGTTGAATGATAACTTCGACTTTACAATGGGCAGAAATATGCTGAATACATACCGCTGTGCTTTCGGTTATAAGTCTTATTATTTCTACTTTCAGCAGGGGAGGAGAGTATACTACACCAAGCTGAAGAAGAGCGAGATATTATGAAGAACGCCTCTAGTCCAGCGCAACTGTAGGTAGTAGGCAGCCATCAAACAGGGAGGTACTACCGCCTGGGAAGATATTGGAAGCATAATGTATTGTCTAATGGTAGACCCTGCTGCCATATGGCACCACGAAATTGTGACCAAGCCCCAGGTTGCTGATCTGACTTTCTGCCTCATTTACTCACAATTGCAGGGTCTTAATTGTTTCTCTTACTATTGACAACACAACATACATATATGGTTTCTCACTCTTGATCTTTTTTTCCCAATCATCATCATCATCATCATCATCATCATCATTATTATTAATTATTATTATTATATTTTGGCCCCCCCTCCCAGGCACCGATGTGGGTCTGTGACCTGTGTCTGGGTTATGTAGAAATATAGGTTTATAATTAATACATCAATACAAGGTCAGGTAACAGCTCACCAGCCTAGGAACAAGGTCAGGACGTAGATCTACCATGACACATTGCTAGTGGGAAGACCTGTCAAAAGACTTATGGTGGTAGCCCTAGGGTACATAATACTCATAATACTCACGCTGGTAGCCTATCTGCCAGGCTCGTCGTGCGGGCGGGCGGTCCTCAGTGACGATCTTCTGACAGGAGCCGAGCGAGAAGGTGGCGCTTGTGTCCTCCATGGCGCGAGACGTGACAGGTTGGTAGCGGTCCCCAGGCGTCACGCCCCCCACCACCACCTCCACCGCCGCCGACTGGCCCACCACCTTGGCCACCAGCTTGATCCACCCCACCCTGGCCGCCGCCGCTCTAGTCCCAGCTGCCCCCAGCACGCGATCCAAGCTGCTGCTGCTGCTGCTGCTGCTGCGGCCACCCGCGCCACGCCCGCCGCTCCCGCCTCCTGCCTGGCGATCTCAGTAAGCCGAGGGCGCCCAGCCGGGGATGTCGGGGCGGTCGGGGCAGCGAGAGGGTTAAAAGGGTCGGCGGGGCGGGGCACACTCGGGGCATGCAACACTGATAAAGGGGTGGTCCTCTAAGAGGGTCAGGCCGGGGTAGGGGGGCACACTCGGGAGCTTGAAAGTACTGGTTAATGGGTCGTCCTCCTCCTCCTCCTTCTCACGTGCCGTCAGTCATTGGTCTCCGAGTCCTCAGAGATGAGCACCCCTTAGGATCACTGGAGGAGGCGCTTGTGTCATAAGGCAACTGTACTGTGTGTAGGCGGGATCAACACCTCGACACAAACGGCTTCCCAGCCTCCCAGGAAGGAAATCATGTAGCACTGTAGGAGTTGAAGGGGTCCCGTTTGTATACATCCACTTTGACCTTACAGTAAGGTCACGGAGGTCACGGCACCCTCCAAATAGTTTTACGAGGTCACTGAGTAAATGGTACCCACGTGTTTAGTCGCTGCAAGGTCATGACACTCACATACATATCCTCAGCAGTGATGAAAGGAACAGCGGAGATCACACGTGTTGCTGAAGGTAAGGCCACACACACACACACACACACCCAACCCACACACACACACACCCACACACACACACACACACACACACAGGAGGAGGCGGGTTTGTAAACTGTAGAAGACTCAGTGATACTATGTTTAAGATAACAGACAAGGTTCACTGTAGAGGAGCTGTATATCGTAGAGTCATGATACACTATAACAACGACAGATCACGTAAAGATAGGTGGGAGAGATATCGTGGCTTGGTGCACTGTAGAAAGTAGAGCTATCGTACACTGTATATTGACTTTTTTCCTACTACAGTACATTTACCCTTACAACTGTAGTAGTTAGAAGTTATATATCACTATCAACTTACTGTAGAATGGTAGTTTTTTTTAGTTATCACACACGCACACTTATAAAGTTATCGTATGGTTCAGTTATCTTACACTGTAGATTATATTAACACACACTGTATCCTGAGTTATCACCACCTGGTTATCATTTATACTTAAGTTATCACACGTTATCGTACACACCATGAGGTTATCACAGCCATCAATGTGTGTGATTCGACTGTAACGCATAGAAGGAAAATACAGAACATTATTTTACTCTTAACTGTAACGAATATAATGATATAATTAGATTTTTTCCCGCTGAGTACTACGTCAACCTGCTGAGTACGATGTTAACCCGCTGAGTACGACGTCAACCCCCCTGAGTACAGCGAATTAAGACCGAATGAGTGAGATATTCCCCTGAGCACAATGAATTAGCCCACTATCTTAACCTCCTGAGTACGATGACTTAATCCTCTTTAATCACACACACACACACGCACACGCACACGCACACACACACACACACACACACACACACACACACACACAGTTCCTCAGACGGTGAAGAATGAAGGCCATACACTGTTCACAAGTTTACAACAATACACACACACACGAAATTCTTCCTAGAAAAATGCAGCAATTTTTAGTCTCCCTGACCTCTCCTCTATCATCTCTCTGCCCTCCCTACTCTCCCTGCCCTTTCTCTGCCCTCCCTGCCCTCTCCTCCTTCCCTGCCCTCTCCTCCCTCCCTGCCCTCTCCTCCCTCCCTGCCCTCTCCTCCCTCCCTGCCCTCTCCTCCCTCCCTGCCCTCTCCTCCCTCCCTGCCCTCTCCTCCCTCCCTGCCCTCCCTTCTCCCTCCCTGCCCTCTCCTCCTCCTGCCCTCCTCCCTCCTGCCCTCCTCCCTCCTGCCCTCCTCCCTCCTGCCCTCCTCCCTGCCCTCCTGCCTCTCCCTCCCTCCTCCTCCCTCCCTGCCTCCTCCCTCCCTCCCTCTCCTCCCCTCCCTGCCCTTCCCCTCCTCCCTCCCTCCCTGCCTCTCCTCCCCTCCCTCTCCCTCCCTCTCTCTCCCTCCCTGCCCTCTCCTCCCTCCTCCCCTCCCTCTCCCTCCCCTCCTCCCTCCTCTCCTCCCTCCCCCTGCCCTCTCCTCCCCCCTCCCTCTCCCTCCTCTCTCCTCCCTGCCCTCTCCCTCCCTCCCTGCCCTCTCCTCCTTCCCTGCCCTCTCCTCCCTCCCTCCTCTCTCCTCTCCCTCCCCTGCCCTCCCTCCCCTCCTCTCCCTCCCTCCTCTCCCTCCCCTCCCTCTCTCCCTCCCTCCTCTCTCCCTCCCTGCCTCTCCCTCCCCTCCTCTCCCTCCCCTGCCCTCTCCCCCTCCTGCCTCCCCTGCCCTCTCCTCCCTCCCTGCCCTCTCCTCCCTCCCTGCCCTCTCCTCCTTCCCTCCCTCCTCCCTCCCTCCTCCCTCTCCCTCCTCCCTCCCTGCCCTCTCTCCCTCCCTCCCTCCCTCTCCTCCCTCCCTGCCCTCTCTTCCCTCCCTGCCCTCTCCTCCCTCCCTGCCCTCTCCTCCCTCCCTGCCCTCTCCTCCCTCCCTGCCCTCTCCTCCTTCCCTGCCCTCTCCTCCCTCCCTGCCCTCTCCTCCCTCCCTGCCCTCTCCTCCCTCCCTGCCCTCTCCTCCTTCCCTGCCCTCTCCTCCCTCCCTGCCCTCTCTGCCCTCCCTGCCCTCTCCTCCTTCCCTGCCCTCTCCTCCCTCCCTGCCCTCTCCTCCCTCCCTGCCCTCTCTTCCCTCCCTGCCCTCTCCTCCTTCCCTGCCCTCTCCTCCCTCCCTGCCCTCTCCTCCCTCCCTGCCCTCTCCTCCCTCCCTGCCCTCTCCTCCCTCCCTGCCCTCCCTGCCCTCTCCTCCCTCCCTGCCCTCTCCTCCCTCCCTGCCCTCTCTGCCCTCCCTGCCCTCTCCTCCTTCCCTGCCCTCTCCTCCCTCCCTGCCCTCTCCTCCCTCCCTGCCCTGTCTTCCCTCCCTGCCCTCTCCTCCCTCCCTGCCCTCTCCTCCCTCCCTGCCCTCTCTTCCCTCCCTGCCCTCTCTGCCCTCCCTGCCCTCTCCTCCTTCCCTGCCCTCTCCTCCCTCCCTGCCCTCTCCTCCCTCCCTGCCCTCTCTCCCTCCCTGCCCTCTCCTCCCTCCCTGCCCTCTCCTCCCAACTCAAAATAAAAAAAACCCTATCTATAAACGGATGGGTAACAGATAATAAATGATAATAATTACAGAATAACCCGAGGATAATTGGCCCCACTGTGACGATAATTGGAGAGGCAGGAATAAACACCAACCTGGAAATAGACTTTACTAAATAAGGTTGCCGATATAGATGTCGACATAGTGAGGGGCGCGTCGTAACAAGTCGTACTGTGTGTGGAGCCGACAGGACGTACGACTTAACACGACAATAGAATGAAAAATGTGTTCTAATAATTCATTTTACCTGTTCTTGTATCTGTACGTGGTACCTGTACTTACACCCTCACCTGTACTGTTGTTTGTAAATTAATCAAATGAACAAAATTGAACAAAATTGACTAAAAATTTCATTACTCTTGTTTATTGTTTTAGGACTTTGTGTTGTTTATATTTCTGTTAATTGTTTACACTCAGTTACACATGAGGATCTTCCCGAGTCTTCAGCAAACACTCGCCCCGTTGTTCCTTGACTAACTTAAGAGGGAGGGAAGGACTTGGCGGCGCGGCGGGGAGGCTGACGAAGACGCTCCCTAAGGCAGTGACGTACGTTTACTAGGAGGGAGAGAGGCGACACGTGTTGTGGCTCCCCGCGGGTAATGTGTGAGGGTGTAGGAGAGAATAATAGTCGGAGCCACGATGAATAGTCAGGCATGTCTCTCCACTCTCATCCACCACCACATTCCATCCTCATCCACCACCCTCCATTCTCATCCACCTGTCATGTTTTACCTTGTCAGTTGACTCATCCAGGCATTATATATGTGTGTGTATATATTTTCTGCGGGTTATGCATTACAGGTGTGTTGTTAAGGGGTAACAAGGCAGGGGCAGGTGGTGTTCTGCCGCAGGTGTTAACAAGGCAGTATTGGCACGAGAGAAGATATGATATATTCCCCGACGGTCTGACACTTTTATGTGTTTGTTCCTGCTGCCTTACACCCACACCCACCACCCTCCCCTCACACCCACACCCACCACCCTCCCCTCACACCCACACCCACCACTCTCCCCTCACACCCACACCCACCACCCTCCCCTCACACCCACACCCACCACCCTCCCCTCACACCCACACCCACCATCCTCCCCTCACACCCACACCCACCACCCTCCCCTCACACCCACACCCACCACCCTCCCCTCACACCCACACCCACCACTCTCCCCTCACACCCACACCCACCATCCTCCCCTCACACCCACACCCACCATCCTCCCCTCACACCCACACCCACCACCCTCCCCTCACACCCACACCCACCACCCTCCCCTCACACCCACACCCACCACTCTCCCCTCACACCCACACCCACCATCCTCCCCTCACACCCACACCCACCACTCTCCCCTCACACCCACACCCACCACTCTCCCCTCACACCCACACCCACCACCCTCCCCTCACACCCACACCCACCACCTCCCCCTCACACCCACCCCCCCCCCCCTCCTCCTTCCCCGAATCATAGGTTAAACAAATCCGAGAATTAATTTTCCCCATTGACCAAATTTCATCACACGTTTAGGAAAGGTAAATTCCTAGTGTGATTTCTTTGCCGACCGGTCAGCCATATTGAACCGTAGCTAAGGTGAGGTGACAAGAGGTAAGTCCTTCTTCAAGAGAGACCCAAAATCTGCCAGAAGTTGCGTTACCGTGGGGCCGACCGCCACGAATCCAGTAGAAAATTTTATCAGTGAGTGAATCAGACAAGCAATCAGGACTAGCATTCATAGAGCTTACCGACGCTAAGGAACGAAGAAATCTGGTAAGTTTGTGTTCACCCTCGAAAACTGATACGTACACACACACACACAAGTTCTATTCTTCCCTCTCCTCCACTTCTTCCTACTCCATACCTTCCTCCTTCAACCCTCCTCCTCCAGGAAGCTGTGGAGGAGTCCTTGAAGCAGCACAGAAAATGTCCAGTTATAAACCCATGTGTCACCCTCTCTCTCTCTCTCTCTCTCTCTCTCCCTCTCTCTCTCTCTCTCTCTGCACGTTTCATGTGTTTGAGTATGATGATTAAATCCGTTGAGTATTATGACTTGATTCTTTGAGCATGATAAATTAATATCTAAAGGGGTTAAATCGTCGTACTCAAGGGACTAAATCATCGTACTCAAGGGACTAAGTCATCGTACTCAAGGGATCAAATCATCGTACTCAAGGGATCAAATCATCATATTCAATGGGATAATAATCTTTCTACATTTCCTATAAGACGAACACTTTAAGTTGCCAAGAAGGAAAACTAAGAACACACACACACACACACACACACACACACACACACACACACACACACACACCGGAATTTACCGCCAAGTATTAATTTACCTGTCTAATAAGCTCCGCCCACAGAAACCATCACAATTAGTAGGAGCTGATTGGTCGATGGCTGCCAACTGGGTCGTCCGCGCCTCCACACACACACACACACACACACACACACACACACACGTTCCCTCCTAATTCTACCAAGATGATACTGTAGAAGCTAGGTTAAGTTAGGTTAGGTTAGGTTAGGTTAGGTTAGGTTAAGTTAAGTTAAGTTAAGTTAAGTTAAGTTAAGTTAAGTTAAGTTAAGTTAAGTTAAGTTAAGTTAAGTTAGGTTAGGTTAGGTTAGGTTAGGTTAGGTTAGGTTAAGTTAAGTTAAGTTAAGTTAAGTTAAGTTAAGTTAGGTTAGGTTAAGTTAAGTTGGGTTAGGTTAGGTTAGGTTAGGTTAGGTCTTCGGTAAATATGATAAGAATATAAGTTTTAACATAATACTGCAAAACTCTTTAAGCTAGTGACGTGAACTCAAGATCTGGGCAAAGAGGAGGAGGAAGAAAGAGGAAGAGGAGGAAGAAGGGGAGGGGGGGGGGGGAGGAGGAAGAAGAGAGGGAAGGGGAAAAGAAATGAGCGCCAGTCAGTGATCGAATGAGACCACGTGCAAGAAGAGCAAATAATGACTTCAGCTTACAGCCCCTCACTCTGTCTCTCTGTCTCTCCCTCACCTTCTTCCTTCCCTCTCTCTCTCTCCCTCCCTCACCTTCTTCTTCCCTCCCTCACCTTCTTCCTCTTTCCCTCACCCTCCCTGACTGCTTGCATCCCAGCATCCAGTTACCAAGAGCCGACTGTGGACCCTCCCTCCCTTACCCTCCTGCCTGCCCCCTGACCCTTCCTCCCTTACCCTCCTGCCTGCCCCCTGACCCTCCCTCCCTTACCCTCCTGCCTGCCTCCTTACCCTTCCTCCCTTACCCTCCTGCCTGCCCCCTGACCCTCCCTCCCTTACCCTCCTGCCTGCCCCCCGACCCTCCCTCCCTTACCCTCCTGCCTGCCCCCTGACCCTCCCTCCCTTACCCTCCTGCCTGCCCCCCTGACCCTCCCTCCCTTACCCTCCTGCCTCCCCCCTCCCTCCACCCTCCACCCTCAGAACAAAAATAATAACAATAAATAAATAAATAAATAGACAATATACCGATGAATAATACGAAGTTAAATCTATAAAAATGAATAGAAAAAATAAATAATTATACAAGAAACATCAATAATAAATCATTGAGAAAAGATAAGGAGAGAGAGATAGGTACCTGACCGTCAGTTGAGGAAGTGAAGGAGGTTAAGTTCATTGCCAGTAAAAAAAAAAAAAATATTATCCCCTGATTCACCAATAAAGTCACTATACTGTATCAACGCTATCCTAAACGGTGAGTGAGTGAGTGAGTGAGTGAGTGAGTGAGTGAGTGAGTGAGTGAGTGAGTTAGTTAGTTAGTTAGTTAGGCCTACGGAACCCAAACCAATTGTACAGGAAGGAAAAATATAAATAAATGGTTATACTCATGTTTCTGTTCTTGTTTTTTATGCCCGCACTATGTACCCAGGGAATGTATTGATCTTCATCTGTCTGTCTACTCCACTGTGTCAACACCCAACACATAAAACGACCCGGAACAATCAAATTCTGTTGGCTTCTTTATATGCAACACTCAATCACCTGTATAAACTTTACCCAGGTTAATTAATTTCCAAGCAGGTGAAAATAAGTACGTATACCTGTGGGTTAAATCTGTAATTACTAAAACTACCTGTTATCATTAATGGTATAACTATGTATGAAGCTATGTATGTATAAATATGATATAATACCCTTGTTGTGTTAGTGTTATGTATATTAGAGTTAAGGATTCTACATTTTTCGTATATTAACACCTGTAATTATCTTACCTGTGCAGTTATGTGTTTCTACCAGGTATTGGATGATAATGAGTTGTGGGTTTTTATGTATGTCTGTGCTTCAACAGGTAAGGTATTTAAACAAGTACTCAATCTTTAAACAAGTACTCAATCTTTAAACAAGTACTCAATCTTTAAACAAGTACTCAATCTTTAAACAAGTACTCAATCTTTAAACAAGTACTCAATCTTTAAACAAGTACTCAATCTTTAAACACGTACTCAATCTTTAAACAAGTACTCAATCTTTAAACAAGTACTCAAATGCCAATGCACTACACAACAAACATAAACAAATCACGTTAAGTTATTTCTTCCTTGTTATTGAGTACCAACTGTGTTATTGCTGAAAAATTCAACAAACGAAGCATCAGCCACCAAGGACACGTCACCCCCCTATTATTAACAGTGAGGCCGCTACAACATCACAACATTGTCCTTGCTGCCTTGCTGTTAACCCAGACACCACAAACACACAAAAACAACAATAGTCCTCCCCTGAAATTCACACTAGTTCTGTTTTAGCCCCACGATAACTAATGCGTTTACGGTGGGTGACAATAGGGATGGTAGGCTGTGGGGGTTGTGTTTACCAATCTAACTAAGGAAGAAGAGTTTGTATAATTCACTCCCCTTCAGCTTCACATTGTTGATATTATCCATGTGATAGATTCCGTTAAGTGAGTCCTTTAAGGGTATTGGATTCAATTACCTAGGTATAATGGTTCGAATCCACCCCTTACTAAACCCCCTTTCCTTTCCTTTCCTTTCCTTTCCTTTCCTTTCCTTCCCTTCAGTTCCATAGTTGTTTTTACATACGAGTATACTAAAGTTATCAACGCCCGTAATTTCACGATGGTGTAAGTTAAAATGAGGCACACACCCGGCGCTAGTGTTGTGAACAAAGGCGATATCACTGTATATATTCAAACTGACTAACTACTGAAACTTCAAACTTGGTTGTGATGAGAGAGTTGCGCTACACAGAGGGGAGGTGTGGGGGTGTGAGAGTGTGGGAGTGTGGAGGTGTGGGAGTGTGGTGTGGGAGTGTGGAGGTGTGGGAGTGTGGGGGTGTGGGGGGTGTGGAGGTGTGGGGGTGTGGTGTGGGGGTGTGGGGGTGTGGAGGCGTGGGAGTGTGGAGGCGTGGGAGTGTGGAGGTGTGGGAGTGTGGAGGTGTGGGAGTGTGGAGGTATGGGGGGTGTGAAGGTGTGGGGGTGTGGAGGTGTGGGGGTGTGGGGGTGTGGAGGTGTGGGAGTGTGGGAGTGTGGGGGTGTGGAGGTGTGGGAGTGTGGAGGTGTGGGAGTGTGGGGGTGTGGAGGTGTGGGAGTGTGGAGGTGTGGGAGTGTGGAGGTGTGAGGGTGTGGGGGGTGTGGAGGTGTGGGGGTGTGGAGGTGTGGGGGTGTGGGGGTGTGGAGGTGTGGGGGTGTGGAGGTGTGGGGGTGTGGGGGTGTGGAGGTATGTGGAGGTGTGGAGGTGTGGAGGTGTGGGGGTGTGGGAGCCTGGCAACACGTTATGGTGGGTCTTACGCTATGTTGTGTTGTTGACAATAATGACAGCATAGCAAAATCACCCTAATACCTCTATATACACGTGTCATGTTCTTGTTCACCTTCAAGTTCATAACCTAACCCAACCTAACCCAACCCAACCTAACCTAACCTCAGACGACGCGTGTATAGTCCTCAAGCTAAGAAGTCATAAATCGATGGTCTATGTACGTATTTCTTAGTGACACACACACACACACACACACACACTAAACAGTGGAAGCCCGCAAGTCGAGACGTAACCTGACCTGACAACCAGAAAATCGAGGAAAATTATTACTTAAAACATTGATTATGTAAAGTGATTTTTTTTCTCGGTTTTGTACGATGCTTAATCTCTCTCTCTCTCTCTCTCTCTCTCTCTCTCTCTCTCTCTCTCTCTCTCTCTCTCTCTCTCTCTTTCTCCACAATGACCGAGTGACGCCCATGAATTAAAGAGATTATAGGTTAAACAGTAAAGGCTCTTTCATAAATTATACACCCGATATATAATAACCTGGTTCGTCAATTATAAGAACTTGTGAATTATATAACTCAGGGATCAATAAAACCGGATTATATAGAATTATAGATCAAGGCTAAAACGATCTTACAACATAAGAGCTTTATATAGTAGTTATATCGGTACTTATATAGTTATTATAAAATTATATTAAGAAAATCTAGGATAACTTTCGTGAATTATACTACTTGGAAGTCAAATCAAGATGACTTTTTAGGAATTATAGAGCCTTAGGTAATATAATTTTATATTTTGTGTTTAATTGAGTCATACATAGAGTGACAAAACTTTAGACATTAACTAAAAATCCATTGGGTAAAAATTCTTCCAGATTTCATGCATAAATTATAGAACTCGGGGTAAAATCTTGATGGCTTTCATGAATGGATTATAGAGCTTAAGATATAGTGATAGCTGCCATGAATAACAAGTGCTTAAAATGAATTATATATCACAGTTTCATGAATAAGAAAATATGAGTAACACCGTCATAGAGAAATTCATAAATTATACAGATTATAGAGGACTCATGGAGATTATAGAGCTTATCCATTAAAAAAAACTACAAATTATTAACTTCAGTAAATTATAACCCTAGTATAAACCCTTGGGAAAATTATACCCCTTTTGGATATAATTCTCCTGTGCTGAGTTATAGAGTTTGAAAATGGAGTCAAGAAGGGTTTCGAAAATTATAGGTAAGGAGAAAATCGTCAGGACCATCGGGAGAAAGAATGAATAGAAATTTCAAGAATGAATTATACATCTTGGCGGAAACTCGAGAGAGAGAGAGAGAGAGAGAGAGAGAGAGAGAGAGAGAGAGAGAGAGAGAGAGAGAGAGAGAGAAATTATGGAAGTCAAGAAAGATTTGAAGAAAAATATTGGAGAAAGAAGAGGCAGTCAACGAAAGAAGGGAAAAGATGACAAAGAAGACAACGAGAAGACAGAAGAAGACAACGAAAGAATACCGAAGAAAGGGAAGAAATATAAAGTATTAATAACACAGGAAGAATAACGAGGTGGATAAAGAAATTGTTCACCAGTATAACACTACAATTAAGGTCCCTTTATACACACTGACTGACTGGTGCTGTGACTGTGTGACTGACAGACTGTTTGACTGTTAGATTGTATGGGTGGCAGACCGCGTGACTGACAGATTTTAACGGACAGACTGTATGGCTGACAGACTGTTTGACTGATAGACTGTAACTGACAGACTAAAAAGTGCTCGTGACTGGATAATACTGACGCGATGGCTTTAGTGAGTGGCAGGTTTACTGTTTAGGTGGCAAATGGGTGGTTGGTGGCAGGGTGGCAGGTTGGTGGCAGGGTGGCAGGTTGATGGCAGGGCAACTTAAGGGTGAGGTGATCCTAATGGGGGAAGATTTGCAAGTGATATGAGTGAGTTAAGTTGTGGGGAAGGAGGGGGGAGGGTTGGGGAGGAGAGGAAGAGGGAGGGGAAGGGAGGGAGGGGAAAGGAGGAAGGAGTGAGTAGGGAAGGGAGAGGTGTTGGCTGAAGAGCAGAAAAAAGAAACATTATCCCTTAAAACAGGGAGCAACAGAAGCCTCCACCTTGAACAACAGAAGGCTCCACCCTCAACAACAGAAGCCTCCACCCTCAAAAACAGAAGCCTCCGCCCTCAAAAACAGAAGCCTCCGCCCTCAATAGCCCCAACAACAGAAGTCTCCACCCTCAGTAGCAGAAGGGAGTAAACCTGAGGGAGATCAGTAAAGGTCATCTATTATACAGGACATAAAGACGCGTGACTCTACCAGCCAGCCTGTGTCCGCCTCAACCACCTAACACTTTAACCAGGTAGTTATAGGTCACATAGGGGTAGTTATAGGTCACATAGGGGTAGTTATAGGTCAGGTCTGGGTAGTTTAGATCAGGTCAGGGTAGTTAAAGGTCACATAGGTTTGTACAGGGTTAAGAAAGGTCATTATTAAGGTCTTAAATCATTCACTTGAAGAAACATTACACACACACACACACACACACACACACACACACACACACACACACACACACACATACAACCACATCCACACACACACACACACACACACACACACACACACACACACACACACAACAGGTCTTTAAGAGTTACAGAAGAGGCCCTTAATGATCGTTGAGACAGGCAGTTAGCGACAGTTTAACGATGGTGGTTTGCTCCCCCACAATTGTTAGCGAAACGAGGCTATTAAGAAGATAAATTGGTCGTTGGGGAGGGAGAGAGGGGTAGGGGGAGGAGGGGTAGAGGGGTCGGGGGAGGAGGGGTACGGGGGAGGGGAGGGGAAGGGAAAGGAAGGAAAGGAGGGGAGAGGGAAGGGAAGGAGAAGGGATGAAAAAGGAAATGGAGGGAAGCTAAACGAAGGGGAAAAGGAAGGGGTTGGTGAGAGGAAGGGAAGGAAAGTGAAGAGGGAAAGGGGGGGGGGGAGATAAATAATAAGGCTAGGTACCCATTCTACAGCTGGGTCGACTGGGGGCGGCCCTTAGGATCACCTCTTTCATGACGCTAAGGCCAACTCACCTCCCTCACACCTCACCTCCCTCACACCTCACCTCCCTCACACCTCACCTCCCTCACACTACACCTCCCTCACACCTCACCTCCCTCACACTACACCTCCCTCACACTACACCTCCCTCACACCTCACCTCCCTCACACCTCACGACCACTACAAGGTGATGTGATCTATTTGGATCAAATGAAGATTAGCCCCCCAAGCTTACTTCACCCTAACACCCTAACGAGACTTGGGCGGGTTGGAGTTGGTTAGGTTAGGTTAGGTTAGGGTGATTCATCCATCCAAACACTCAATAATTACGGGAGATAATATGAATCTAAATCATTTCCCATTTTGACATGACATAAGAGGTCAGATATTTGACCTGAGCTGCGGTGACCAGATTTACATGAACTAGTCATGACCACCACTGATAACTACAGACGATGAATAGATTACAATAATTAAATATCATCTAGAATTGGTAGCAAATATGACTTATATATGACCTTTGACCTTTACATTAACCTCTTTGATCTTTAAAATGTAATAACCTAGACATGAATACTGCTAATATAACCCCCCTTCAAATAAAAATTCAATCGCTAATTTAAACTACTCTAAAATGAGATTAATTGACTGTCATTTGTCTTCGCTAAATCAATGATAAAAATTAAAGTTCACAGGATTAAATGACACTATATAATTTGATGATCAATGTCCCACTTAATGATTTTTATTTATGTCAGTTATATTGAGATGTATGAGTGACAGTACCGTGAGTGAGAGTGCCGTGAGTGACAGTGCCTTGAGTGACAGTACCGTGAGTGACAGTACCGTGAGTGACAGTGCCGTGAGTGACAGTGCCTTGAGTGACAGTACCGTGAGTGACAGTGCCTTGAGTGACAGTACCGTGAGTGACAGTACCGTGAGTGACAGTACCGTGAGTGACAGTACCGTGAGTGACAGTGCCGTGAGTGACAGTACCGTGAGTGACAGTACCGTGAGTGATAGTACCGTGAGTGACAGTGCCTTGAGTGACAGTACCGTGAGTGATAGTGCCTTAAGTGACAGTACCGTGAGTCATCGTCAACACTACCTGATGGTAAGTGATATTTTAATAAACTAACCCAAAGATATAAACAAATAAATAACCAAACAAATAAACAGACAGACAGACAGACAGACAGACAGACAGACAGACAGACAGAATAAATAAATAAATAAATAAATAGAATCAAGGGGGGGGGGGGGGTAGTCCGTTGATGAGGCGTGACTCAGAGGGCAGACCACCACACTCTGACATGCAAATCACCGAGTGTGTTAGGCAAAGAAAGACAGGTCACTGGACCAGCCCACTCACATGAGACTTTTACCAACACTGATGACAAATGTAAGGATTTATGAATACTTACATTAATTATAATACTACAGGGATAATTGATTTTATTTACAGGTGTACTTGTGGGTAGGTGATGTTGCAGTGTTGTTGGTAATATGTTGCTTGAAATGAGGTAAGGGAAGAGGGGAGGAGGGGGGAGGAGGAAAGGGAGGGGGAGGGGAGGGGAGGGGAGGGGAGGGGAGGAGAGGAGGAGGAGGAGGAGGAGGGGAGGGGGAGGAGGAGGAAGCAACTTGAGGATTGTATTGCATAATAAAATGGTAATATTTGGATAAAGTCATTCTTTACAGACGCCTTTAACTCAACTAACAGTCAGAAATATCCACAAACAACAAATAGAAAACAACAACATAAATATATAACACAATAAATAGTAAACAATAACAATAATTAGTAAACAATAACAATAATTAGTAAACAATAACAATAATTAGTAAACAATAACAATAATTAGTAAACAATAACAATAAATAGTAAACAATAACAATAATTAGTAAACAATAACAATAAATAGTAAACAATAACAATAATTAGTAAACAAATCCTTTTACCCAGGTCACTTAACCGTGTCTCAGGTATCAGGTCCACTTCCATACCTGCCCTTACGTCCCTCAGGTAACAGGTCACTTCCTTACCTGTCTGTTCCCGATGGTAATAAGTAACCCCCCTACACCCCTTCTCCCCATTACCACCGTCTCTTGACCTATTACCGTCACTTAGGTTTGGGTGACGTCATAAGTGAGTCTTTAACCTCGGAATGACCTGATTTGTGGTAAATGTGGGTCGTGACCTCCCGTCTGAATGACCCCATGTGGTATACGAGGTCAGTCATTAGGGTCAACTAGTTTATGGGTTAGGTTAGGTTAGGTAATTTAGGCTGGGGTGGAGATATTTCAGGTGATACAAATATTATACAGTATATATATGGGAAATATTCCAGTGTAATATCTACTTTATTTCGACATTAATTCCCGTCAACAAGTCTATGAATTTCTTTGGGGAAATATTCTACGTGATGATACTTGAGGCTAATATCGGAAGACTCCAGAGCAATATTTAATTTGTTTTAGATTATTTAAGAGGTGAAAATATCCCAAGGGTAATGCAAGACCTAATATTATCCTAGCTGAGGAATATTAAGCATAATATTCAATGTGTATTACTGAACTTAATATCAGTATTATCGTAATGAACAATTTATATTTTTAAAATTCCAGCATAATGATTTGGCACTCGGGGAATATCCTGGTAAAATACCCAATAATTTAATGAGGAGTTATTAATGATAACGCCCATGTGTGTTACCTTAACTGTATATAATGTCTTATGGGTTATATTTTATTTGTAATATTTGTGAGTGATAATCTGAGAAAAATGGCAAATGTTACACACACACACACACACACACACACACACACACACACACACTTACCTTCACCCACACACACCCACACTTTAGCTCTCTGGAGACAGGTGAAACATTTTCATTAATTAACTAATTGCTTCAAACTACTTAAGAAATTAATTAAACTTCTTAATAAACTGCAATTGCCTTGACCTCCATAACAACAGCTTCCATTAATGCAATCAACAGAAATGAGTGAACATAATATGGAAAAAAAAGTAGTGTGGGTCAAAGGTCTCTACAGTGACCTTGTGTGGGTCAAACAGGTAGAAAAACCTTTAATTTTACGGGCCGGTATTCCCTCCCTCCCTCCCCCCCCCAACCCCACCCCCCCTCATTCGCCCTCTTCCTCCCTTCCCGACGTGGTCTGAAATAAGAACATAAGAATGGAGGAAACTGCAGCGGGCCTATTGGCTCATACTGGGCAGTCCCGTTTACACCCAACCCCTATTGCTCATATGAGCATCCAACCTATGTTTGAAGCAATTCAGCGTATTCGAGTTAATGATGATATTTGGTAACTTGTTCCATTCATCCACTACTCTGTTTCCAAACCAGTGTTTACCTATTTCACGCCTAAATCTAAATTTGTCTAATTTAAAACCATTGTTACGAGTTCGCCCCTGGTTGGATAGTTTGCAGTACCTTTGTAATGTCCCGTTTGTTTAGCCCTGCCTTCCACTTATACACCTCTATCAGGTCGCCCCTCACTCTACGTCTCTCAAGGGAGTGCAAATTAAGATGCTTTAACCTGTCTCTAAAGCCCGGGATTAGTCTTGTCATTCTCCTCCGAATTCTTTCCAAGGATTCTATATCCATTCTGTAATACGGTGACCAGAATTGAACTGCGTAATCCAGGTGTGGTCTCACAAGAGCAAGATACAGTTTTAGGATGACCTCGCTAGTCTTGTAACTAACACTCCTTTGTATGAACCCAAGTACTTTATTAGCCTTGTTACGAGCAAAAACACATTGTTTACTTGGCTTAAGGTTCCTACTTATCATTACTCGTAATTCTCTCTCGCAGTCGGATTTCTCTATGGCATCGTTGTTCATCTGGTATCTGGTTTCCCTGTTTACATCTCCTATACTGAGTACTTTACATATGTCGACGTTGAATTTCATCTGCCATTTTTCAGACCATTCGAAAAATTTGTTTAGATCTTCCTGTAGTTTTGCCGAGTCCTCGTCAGATTTGATAAGTCCTATTTTAGTGTCATCAGCAAATTTACTTATGTTGCTGTCAATGCCGATATCTATGTCGTTTATGTATATAATAAATAATAATGGTCCAAGTACTGAGCCTTGGGGAACTCCACTTGTGACGTTGCTCCAATGGGACTTAGTGCCGTTAATGCTCACTCGATGTTTCCTGTCCTGTAACCACGCCCTAATCCATTTAAGGATGTCACCTTTGATGCCATGAGCTTCTACCTTTCTAATTAGTCTTTCGTGGGGGACTCTGTCGAAGGCTTTGCTAAAGTCGAGATATACCACATCATAATGGTGCCCCTCGTCCACCGATTCGAAAACTGATGAAAAGAATGTTAATAGATTAGTTAGGCAAGAACGTCCGCTTGTGAAGCCATGCTGGGAATCATTGATCAATCGGTGCTTCTCCAGGTGATTTCGAATAGAGTTTGAAATGATTGCTTCCAGTAATTTGCCTACTATTGATGTTAGACTGATTGGGCGGTAGTTAGAGGATAGTGATCTATCCCCCTTCTTGAAAATCGGTATTACATTCGCTATCCTCCAGGATTCTGGTACTCCACCTGTTTTTAATGACATGTTAAACAACTTTGCTAAGGGCATACTAAGCTCTTCCTTACATTCCTTTAATACTCTGGCAAATATCTCATCTCTTCTTTGGACTTAGTCTAGTACAGAGGATAAACCGGCTTGGCAGTACCCATCCTCTAAGGAACAGAATGATGCCAAACCAACTTCCCTCTGAACATTTCATCTTTTTACAGATGATATACAGAAACACCGCCAGGCAGCAGAAGCCGGCGGACACGAAGGGCCACACTGGTCTCAACCCCTTCGTCTCGTGCAACTGTTTCACGACCTGTTGGAGGTGCTGTCTTTGCGGGTTCTTAAGCACCGACTTAACGAGTACGTTAAGGACGAGAACTCGTTCCCATGCCTGGAGTCGTCGTATGTTGAAAAGTCCCTTCATCAGTTACTGGATGTCCACCCTACCGGGTAAATTGGCACTGGGACGAGTAAGGAAGGCAGCCAGGAAATGGAAAAGAGAGTTGGTGCCAGTACACATCATTGTTTTACCCCCGTTTGGATGGGGAAGAACTCAGACTGGGTGCCATTGTGCAGGGCACAGCCGTTCAAGCCATCGTGGCGTTGCCTCATAATGTCAATGAATTTTGGTGGGCTTCCCTGTTGACTAAGTCGAAGGCCTTAGTAAGGTTAATGAAGGCCATGTACAAGTCATCATACTGTTCTCTGCACTTTCCTGTATCTAGCGGGCAGTAAAGATCATGTGGGTGGTGCCACGTGATGGTCTAAAGCCTAATCTCCAAGTGATCCATTTCGCTGTTATATTTACCCTAACCTAACACTAGACAGCTGGTTCCAGGTGGTGGTTCTATGGAAGGTCGAGATAACCTTTGACGCGTGGCTTTACCGGTATGGCAAGTTTTTGTTGTTGAGATCGCTAAGACAGGTGGCCGTTCTGGGAGGAGACGGGAATACCAGTTTTTACCTGTAGCTGCCTGCCAACAGATACTTTGTCAGTGTGTGTAACTTGATCTGGTCGCTAAAAACAAGTGGTCGCTGTATGAGAGGGAGGACAATAATGTTGGGTTTTATCTCTGCGGTGTTTAGTAATGTATAAGTTGTTTTGGTTGCTTTAGGCAGGTGTTCGTTGTATAGAAGGTCAGAAAATAGTTTGGTTTACCTGTACGGGTCATCATGCAGGTAGTGGGTTAAGTACAAGTCTCTAATAGTAGCTGATTGCTGTATTAGGACATAAATAGCGGGTGTAATATGTATAAACATTTATAAGGGTCACGTAAAGAGAGAGAGAGTGAGTCAGTGTGTGTGTAGCTCTCAATATATCAGTGGTGATCCTGTTCTCGCCTCCACTGTCTCCTCTCATTCCCCCTCCGTAAAAATAAAAAGATTATACAAAAGACTATATGGAGGAAGCATAGTATTCATAAAAGTATTAATAGTAAAAACAATGTTGAAAGTTAAGTAAGAGTGAGGCAGAATCAGTCAGGGTAGAGGTTTCTTTCAAGCAGCTCGATGACCTTTTCCCTGAATTGAGCGAGGGTTGGTCTGTTAGCGGGGTTCTTACCTCGACCTCGCTCAAGAAGAGGCTGGAGTGGAAGAGCTTTCTTCCATATTCTTTTGCTTATGGTATAGATTACACGGCTCATGGAGAAAACATCGGAGGCTGTTGAAGCTTTAACCCCATAGAAGATTTCTGGTGCTACCCACCACAATTGATCTTGAATTTTATTCATTGCCCCACATGGATGGTCCTCCTGTCCGTTTAACTTTGTAGCTAAACAGAAGTTATCTATTGTTATGGACGTGTCTTTGCCAACATGGTTTATCATAATATTCTCGTCAACGATGAAATTGTGGGCAATTCCATGTTTATGGATCGCGTCCACAGCATTGACTATTTGTAGAATGGCTGTCATGAAACTCACGTCATGGATTTGTCTATCCGTTGACAGAACCCATTCCCGTATGGTTATATCAGAGTTGAATTCTGTAATAATTGCGTAGGGATCCTGGCACAGTGCCACCACATGGGGCACCTCCTCGATGGTCTGCAGCATCTTGAGTGTTGTTAACTCGGTATTGTATGCTACTTTAGATAATCGATGGGTCCTGAATACTTTTGCTGAAAGCGGACCCTGATTTTTGAATAAACCGTCAGTGACCCTATAAGTTGTAGAAATAGGATCCCCTTTTATTTTCTTTGCCAGAATGAAAGGATTCCAACGCACAGAAAATATATTAGAAGCATGATCCTTTGCAGTGTCTGTGCTCGACCTACCGCAGGAAGGGCACCCACAGTCCAGGGGTATTTCGTCCACAGACCCTTGGGGTTGTTCTTCCCAACTGCTCTGGGGCTTCTGTGGTCTGAGTCTTAACCAAAGGTTTTTGAGGACCTTATACAGGAGCACCACCGCCAGGCAACAGAAGCCGGCGGACACGAAGGGGCTCACTGGTCTCGCCTCGTGCAAGTGTTTCACGACCTGCTGGAGGTGCTATCTTTGTCGGTTCTTAAGCACCGACTTAACGATTACGTTAAGGACGGGGACTCGCTCCCACTCAGAAGCGAACTTCCCTGGTTGGAGGTCAAGGGCTGGAGGCCAGAACAAGTATCTTTGCTGGTGGAGCTTCATCGCCGTCTCGGACAATATCTTATTGTCCCACTCGACATAGTACGTGTCGTTGTGGAGTTTGTACAGCCCCAACATCACCGCTATTAGGGCACCGAGTAAGTAATATTTTCGATCCGACATAATATTTTTTATGTAGTAATTCAAAAAAATATTAAAATTTTTATTTCTTGAATATCTTTACAATTCGTGTGGTGTCGTGTTGTGTACTTTAGGGATGTTAATGATTATATTTTGACTTGTAGTGCCTATTGTGGTGATGGTGATGAATGGTTGTGGTGGTGATGGTTGTGGTGGTGATGATTGTCTTGATGATGGTTGTTGTGGTGATGATGATGATGGTTGTAGTGGTGTTGATGGTTGTTATAGTGATGGTTGTAATGGTGATGATGGTTGTTGTTGATGTGGTGATGGTTGTGGTGGTGATGATGATGATGGTTGTAGTGGTGATAATGGTTGTGGTGGTAATGGTTGTGGTGGTGATGGTTGTCTTGATGATGGTTGTTCTGGTGATGATGATGATGGTTGTAGTGGTGGTGATGGTTGTTATAGTGATGGTTGTAATGGTGATGATGGTTGTTGTTGATGTGGTGATGGTTGTGGTGGTGATGATGATGATGGTTGTAGTGGTGATAATGGTTGTGGTGGTGATGGTTGTGGTGGTGATGGTTGTCTTGATGATGGTTGTTCTGGTGATGATGATGATGGTTGTAGTGGTGGTGATGGTTGTTATGGTGATGGTTGTAATGGTGATGATGGTTGTTGTTGATGTGGTGATGGTTGTGGTGGTGATGATGATGATGGTTGTAGTGGTGATGATGGTTGTGGTGATGATGGTTGTTGTGGTGATGATGATGATGGTTGTAGTGGTGATGATGGTTGTGGTGATGGTGGTTGTGGTTGTGGTGATGATGGTTGTTGTTGTAGTGATGATGTTGTGGTGATCGTGGTTGTTTTGGTGATGATTGTTGTTGTAATGACGATTGTTGTGGTGATGATTGTTGTGGTGACGATGGATGTGGTGATGGTTGTGGTGATGATGGTTGTGGTGGTGATGGTTGTGGAGGTGAATGATGGTTGTGGTGGTGATGGTTGTAGAGGTGAATGATGGTTGTGGTGGTGATGGTTGTGGAGGTGAATGATGGTTGTGTTGGTGATGGTTGTGGTGATGATGATGGTTGTGTGGTGGTGACGATGGCTGTGGTGGTGATGGTTGTGCTGATGGTTGTTGTTGTAGTGATGATAGTTGTGGTGATGATGGTTGCGGTGTTGATGGTTGTTGTTGTGGTGATGGTTGTGGTGGTGGTGATGGTTGTGGTGGTGACGATGGTTGTGGTGGTGATGGTTGTGGTGATGATGGTTGCGGTGTTGATGGTTGTTGTTGTGGTGATGATGGTTGTTGTGGTGATGGTTGTGATGATGATAGTAGTGGTGCTGATGGTTGTTTTTTGTGGTGATGATGGTTGTGGTGCTGATGGTTGTTGTTGTGGTGATGATGGTTGTGATTATGGTTGTGGTGGTGAAGGTTGTGGTGCTTATGGCTTTTGTGGTGATAATGGTTGTTGTGGTGATGATGGTTGTGGTGATGATGGTTGTGGTGGTGATGGTAGTAGTGGTGATGTTTGTGGTGGTGATGGTTATTGCTCTTATGATGATGGTTGTTGTGGTGATGGTGGTTGTGGTGATGATGGTTGTGGTGGTGATGGTTGTGGTGCTTATGGCTGTTGTGGTGATGATGGTTGTTGTGGTGATGATGCTTGTTGTGGTGATGGTAGAAGTGTCGCAGTGTTATGTCGGAGTTGAAACTTATTATTAAGGCGGGAGGGCTCCTTGCACACCGCCACCACACGAGACACTTCCTCGAGTGTCACGAGCCACAAGAGTATTTCCACCTCCCATTCGGCCATTGATTTATTGCCGTCGAAGGTGTTGAAGACCATTATCGAAAGAAGACCCTGATCGGGGAACAGGTGCTGACGGACGATATTGGTTTTAGAATAATTGTCCGTCATTATCATTCGAGACAAAATTCTAGGGTCTCACTGCACAGACTTTATATCTAGCGTGAGATCAGAGGCAACGCTACTGGTAGTGTCACTGGAACTGGAGACATCACTGTCACTGATAGTGTCAGTGTCTGATTCACTGTCACTGTCACTTCCAGCTTTGCTGCAGTAAGGACACGCCGTCGTGCTCTGGGAATTTTCATTCACAGAGCTCTGGTGTAATTCATCTACAGAACCCCAGGGCAATTCATCCGAATGGCCCTGGGGTATTTCATCCACAGAGCTTTGGGGCTGTTCTTCCGAACTGCCCTGGGACTTCCATGGTCTTAGTCTAGTACAAAGGTTAAATCGGCTTGGCAGTACCCATCCTCTAAGGAACGGATTGATGCCAGACCAATTACCCTCTGAAAATTTCATCTTTTTACGGATGACATAGAGAAACACCGCCAGGCAACTGAAACCGGCGGACACGAAGGGCCACACTGGTCTCAACACCTTCGTCTCGTGCAACTGTTTCGCGACCTGTTGGAGGTGATGCCTTTGTCGGTTAAGTGCCAAAGAAGCGAATATGTTAAGGATGGGAACTCGTTCCCACTCAGACACGAACTGTTCGGGTTGGAGGTCAAAGGCTGGAGGCCAGAGCCAGTACCTTTGCTGGTGGAGCCTCATCGCCTCCTCGGACAACCTCCTGTACAGTATTTGGACTTGTAAATATCACACTGTCCATATACACCATATAATTTATCCCCCTTTTTGTGGAAGAAGTGAACGCTCAGTTGGACCATAATCATCGACAGTCTCAGGCAATACTGTCATGGTGTTTGCTGGCCGAGGTCATGGTGTCTGCTGGCCGAGGTCACGGTGTCTGCTGGCCGAGGTCATGGTGTCTGATGGCCGAGGTCACGGTGTCTGCTGGCCGAGGTCACGGTGTTTGCTGGCTGAGGTCACGGTGTCTGATGGCCGAGGTCATGGTGTCTGCCGGCTGAGGTCATATGCTAACAGACACCATGTAATAGGTCGACCCAACAGCGACGAAATCTTATTACTAATAGGTAGACACAACAGACACCCTGTAATAAGACTCCAAAGTTACTGTTAGAACCTATTAATAAGACTTGTAAGTTATAATAATTTCAATAAAGCTTCGTCAGGGAAATATCATCTGGTTATTACCAGTTTGGGTCAAAATATATGTTAAGACATTCTGAGACTTGACCTCGTCGGGTTATGGGGTCAGTAATCGTTAACTTGTCATGATAATAAGGCGAGAAAAGGTCAGCTAAGGTCATTAAATCGCAGGAATAAGCAGGAGAGGATAGCTAGGGTTACCAGGTCATACTTAAGGTCAACTACGGTTACCAAGTTACAGATATAAACAGGTGGGTCAACTAAGGTCACCATATTATAACCTAAGGATAGCCAATGTCAACTAAGGTCACCAAATCTCAGGGAGAGACAGGAAAAGTTAACTAGAGTCAGGCAAGGTCAGCAAAGGTCAGGTAAGGTCAGCTAAGGTCAACAGGTTAACAGAGGAGAGGGTGTGAGTGGGTCTGACAGCTATAAGAGAGGTCTTCACAGGCCAAGGGGGGAATTTATACCCTATACGTGTGGTCTTTTGAGAGATATAGTGAACAAACTTTCCGCAAAATTATCGTCTTTAACTCACATCAAACTTCTTCATTCATTCATTCTTTTTCTCCTTCTTTATTTTTTATCTCTCATTCTTTCTCCCTCTCTCTCTATTGGGCTTTTTGTTTTATTGTTTAATTGTGTAAGTTGAGAGAGAGAGAGAGAGAGAGAGAGAGAGAGAGAGAGAGAGAGAGAGAGAGAGAGAGAGAGAGAGAGAGAGAGAGAGAGAGAGAGAGTTATCACCACAGGACACACCAAAACAAGAAACAAAATGATATAAACAGGTGAATGGAAGAGCAACAGTAAAGAAAGAGAGAAGAGAAGAAAACGGAAGAGGAGGAACAAGACACGATTGGACGAGACAGGAGGAAGAGTAAGATTACAGGAAGAAGGAAAACTAGTAATAAACAAAGACGAAAGGGGAGAAGAGTAAATGAAACTGAACAAACACACACACACACACACACACACACACACACACACACACACCCCAACCTGCTCATTTGCATACTGAATATTAACCACGGTTTAAAGTTCAATACACAGAGTATATTAAGATCAATACACTCCGTTTGTTGTTTGGGTTCGTTTGTGTTTTTCTCATTATATACAAATTACTAAACTGAGAATGTTGTATTTGTTGACTCAGGTACAGTTGGCTGTATTGGGAATCGTTGAACTGTAATACACGGGTACAGAATATTCGTTTGTATGTAATGGTTGTTTTGTATTTTCGAGTATCAAGTTAATCCGCTTGAGTTAAGGCTATGTATGTTAATGAGCTGCTTGGGGAGGATGGAAGGAAGGAAGGAAGGAAGGAAGGAAGGAAGGAAGAGTTCACATTATATTCCCCCATTTACAATATCATTATAAAAAAAACACCAATATATTTCACACAAACAAATACTTACTATTTTTCTTCTCTAAAACAACATTACAAAATACAATATTATATTCCCATTGTTACAAAATACACTCAACACAATCTTAGAAATACAGAAATATTTTAAAGAATTTTTAAGATTTTTGTAAAATATTTCAAAATAAAAAAAAAAATGTGATTGTTTCTCTGTCTCCTTCAGATCACTTTCCTGATAAACAAAACTCGTCTCTATGTTAACGATACAGATGGTCGACTCAGCGGCTGTTTGATGGCATCTTCCACCACCACCAACACCACCATAACATGTTGACTGTCGACCTGTTATTGTGACCTATGACGACTTGACACACACACACACACACACACACACACACACACACACACACACACACACACACACACTTGACGAGAGAAAGTAAATATCAACAACATGAGAAATATTTAGAAGAGGAATACCCCAACAGGTGAGGAATATCTGGGAGAGGAGATGAAAAGGTGAAACTACAACAAGAGTGGATGATTCTGTGATGATGATGATGTATGATATGACAAGTGAGGATGATTTACGATGAGGTGAGGAATAAGATGAGTAGGTTAGCTTTGAGTCAGTGTGGAAGGTGTTATAAGAGGTGGTGGAAATATGTCTAAAGTATGGTAAATTAATCAATATTTCTCACTCACTCATTCACACACACACACGCACACACACACACACACACACACACACACACACACACACACACGCACACACACACAGTCTCGCATCTTCACAATTAAACTTCAAAAACATTCTTGAAAAACCGAAAACATCTGAATAATTATTAAACCCTAAATAATAATAATAATAATAATAATAATAATAATAATAATAATAATAATAATAATAATAATAACTACAAAAAATATATTAAACATTTCATTAAACCTAAAGGCCAATATTGACTAATCGTGAACAATAAAAAAAAAAATACAATAAAAAAAAAACTAAACATCAAAACAAAAGTAAACAAAATGAGAGAGTAGCAGATAAAAAAAACGAGAATGATGACGTAGGAGAGACTCAAGCATTAAGGGGGGGGAGGGGGAGGAAGGGGGGGGACGAAGGGAGGTGGGGGGGGGGGGCAGTTAGGGATGATAAACACATCATAAAAAACGGGAGGCGGCGGGTTGAGGGATTACCATAATGAAGATGGGGGTGTTGATGGTCGAGGCCCACCATTATGGCAGGCGATCACCGTGTATGGCAGAGGTCCACCATGAATAGGTAAGGGCAACCAACTAGAGCCAGAGCTACCAAGTACAACCAGAGCTACCAAGTACAGTCAGAGCTACCAAGTACAGTCAGAGCTACCAAGTACAGTCAGAGCTACCAAGTACAGTCAGAGCTACCAACTGCTGATAGAGATGACCTGAGAATTGGGGTCATATGCTAATGAAGGTGAAATATTTCTCGAGGAACAGACGGTAAGTGGACAGGTATTGTGGATCAGTGAAGGATGAGACGGAAAGACAGGAATGACAGGAAGATGGATGTAAGAAAAGAAATAGAATGATAAAAGGATAAAAACAAGAGAAAAATGATGTATCAAGAAAATATTTAAAGAATAGAAGAATAGGTAATAGACAGGAGATGAATAGACGGAAGGATGAAAAGAATAAGAGAAGAATGGATGTGAGATTGAAATAGACTAATAGATAGACAGAGAATAAGAAGAATTGAGAAGATTGAACTTAACAGACGGGAAACAGGAAGGGAATAAGCAAGAGACGATGGAAGGATGGAGAGTAAAATAGAAAAAAAAGACAAAATGGACAGAATATAGGAATAGGAAGGAAATAACGAGAAAAAAGACAGTAATATAAGCATTTGGGATAAAGAAGAATCGAGAGAAATAGACAGAAACAGACAGAAATTAAGAAAGAACACAAGAAATAAAGGTTGACATAGACAGGTTAAAGAAAACATAATATGGAGACAGAAAGACAAGAATACAGAAAAAATCAGACAGAAAATAAAAAAAAGATGAAAACAAACAGAAATTAGACAGGGAATTGAAGAAACAGACAGGGGGTTGGGGGTGTTGGGTTGGTGGGAGGTGAGGGGTGAGGGGGATGAGGGGTGAGGGGGTGAGGGGGAAAGGGGTGAGGGGGAGAGGGGTGAGGGGGGAGAGGGGTGAGGGGGTGAGGGGGAGAGGGGGAGAGGGGTGAGGGGGGTGAGCATGGAGAGGGGTGAGGGGGAGGAAGGGTATAAGACTTAATATGTATAATGCATGAGACCTTTAGTAAGAAAACATGACGTCTCGGGTCCTATAAAGATTTAGGAGAGGAGAGTTTAAAGTGTTCCCTCCACTCCCTCCCTCATTTACACCCGCCATGTACCCTCCTTCTCTCTTTCCCTCCACCCTTCCCTCCCTCATTCGCACCCTCCATTCACCCCCCTCTTCTCCCTCACACCTTCCCTCATTCCACTCAATCCCTCCCTCCCTCCCTCATTTCACTCATCCTCTCCCTTCCTCACACCCTTCATCTATTCTCCTTCTCTCCCTCACTCCTTCCCTCTAGTTATGTTCTTCCCTCTTACGTGTTTACATGACGTGGTAATAATTGTCCATATATTTGACCTTTTGACCGTATACATTATGACCTTGACCTCTTGATACACATACAGACAGACACGCATTCACATATACATACAGATATTTATATACACAGACGATAACTCTCTCTCTTTCTCTTTCTCTCTCTCTCTCTCTCTCTCTCTTCAACACCTCCCAATAAGAGGATCTCGCCCACCACTACTTAATAAAGCAATATCCTTGAGTGCCTCTTTGAGTCCTGACAACGTATCGTCAGCCCAGCGTCAGCACTTCCGAAACATGCTGTCGTTCACTTGACTCCTTACCTAGGACGTCAGCCCCCGGGGAAACTTGTACCTGACGTTGCTGACACGTTCACTTGGCATGTCTATGTCTGTCAGCTGCTTAATACTTGCTGACACTTACCTAACGTCTTAATGTCAGTTTCTTATTCTATTTCTTCTTCTTTTATCTTTTTCTCCTCCACTTCCTTCTATTTTTCTCTCCTTATTTCCGTCTTTCTATCTTCCTATTTTTTATTCCTTTTTCTCCATCTATCTTATCCTCTTCCCTCTCCTTCTCCTCTTCCTTCCATTATTTTCTCTCCTCAACCACTCTTTCTCTTTTCTTCCTCTTACTCTTCCTCCCTCTCTTCCTCCTCCTTACCCCTTCTCTCCTCCTATCTCCTTCTTCCTCCTCCTCTTCCTTCCATCTTTCTCCCCTTCTATAATTCACTCTCTTCCCCTCCATAAAACCCCTCTCATCCACCTCTTCCTTTCACCCTTTACTAAACTCTCCCCACCTCTCACATGCCCCACCTCTCACCCTCTCTCTCTCACACCTTACCGCACCCTGTCACACCTTACTGCACCCTCTCACACCTTACCGCACCCTCTCACACCTTACCGCACCCTGTCGCACCTTACCGCACTCTCTCACACCTTACCGCACCCTGTCACACCTTACCGCACCCTGTCACACCTTACCGCACCCTGTCGCACCTTACCGCACCCTGTCACACCTTACCGCACCCTGTCATATAATCTAACATCATGGTGTATGTAAGGCAACAAGATACAATCAATGGTATAATTCCAATCAAAATTCCCACCTGGACACTTGACATTACCTGGGCTCTTACCTATAATTAGACTATAACTAATGAATTATACCTTTACTTATTAATTATACCACAATAATATCTTGACAAAAACCACTCATTAACACAAAGACAAATCTGAGTAAATTGAGGTTAAAATCCAAATACATCTAACCTACACACCACCCTTGTGTACATGTCCAGGTAATTTTGCTCACAACTGTACACTACATCACATTACATAATAACCACCTCTATGGTACAGTTACAACACGGTAATCACTGTACCCACACCTGTACCCACACCTGTATCTGTACCGGTGAATTGTATAAACATTCCGATATATTCTTGTTTAATTTGGATTCGAATTACTAATCTTTAATACTCAATCTGTACAGTAAAATAATTTCTGTAATATAGTTTCCCACTAACAATTATATAACTTTTCTCTATAACATCAATGGCAGGGTTTGTATATATGAAATATTATACATAGACGACAAGAGTTACTTTGAATGTCGGAGAAGTAATAATATTCTGAGTCATTATATTCGCTTTGACGGCTGGAAAATATGTTGATATGAATTATTCCTGCCTGTAATTATTATCAACTAGAGGTGATTTTGATAATAATAATAATAATAATAATAATAAAGTGTTTACAAGTGACTTCATAAGATATATAAACAATGTACGGTAGACAGAACCCGTGAGCTAACTGACACACACACACAAACACACACACACACTGTTTGTAACTCAAGTGATAACTCAACCACAAGCTCCTCCTCTAGGTTTACCGGTTACTGGGTATATTTTAAAAACATAAGTGGAGATTATAATTGAATTTCTTACAACAAAGCTCCCGTCAGCTGCCCCATGAAACATAACATTATCAAAGAAAACGTATATATTTTTTTTCCACGGGGTACTGCTCAAAATTCAACAAGATAAATCCGCTTTTCTATTTCATCAGATGCATTTTTATACCGAGTGCAGAATTTTACCGGATTCAGGTACCAGTTGTCGCCATTTACAAGTTTAACCCAATTTCGATATTTGAGGACTGAGACTGTGGTTGTGTTTTGTACTGTTGTCTGTTAAATTTCAATTGTTTGCTAGAGCTAAAGTGAAGGGTATTTAGTGGTGGAAAAAATTAATGGAAAAAAAAATTAGGAACTTGTTTTTTTGTAATTTCCAAGTAGATGACGAACAGAGATAGACATCAACAACAACAATGACAGACTGAAAACCTGAACAATAACAATAACAATAACACTAAAACAACAATAACAACAACAACAACAATAATAACAACAATAGCAGCAACAACAACAACAATAATAATAACATCATCCCTACTATGTAATCCTTACATTTCACAAATCAAAATATTCTGCCAAAATTACACAACTTTCAATTACTTTCTCAACGCCAGGTCCCGTCCCTCTCTCAACGCCAGGTTCCTCCCTCCCTCAACGCCAGGTTCCCTCCCTCTCTCAACGCCAGGTCCCTCCCTCTACCAACGCCAAGTTCCCCCTCTCTGTCAACGCAAGGTCCCTCCCTCCCTCAACGCTAGATCCCTCCACTCTCTCCCAATGCCAGGTCCCTCCCTCTCCCAACGCCAGGTCCCTCCCTCTCTCAACGCCAGGTCCTCCCTCTCTCAACGCCAGGTCCCTCCCTCTCTCAACGCCAGGTCCCTCCCTCCCTCAACGCCAGGTCCCTCCCTCTCTCAACGCCAGGTCCCTCCCTCCCTCAACGCCAGGTCCCTCCCTCTCTCAACGCCAGGTCTCTCCCTCTCTCAACGCCAGGTCCCTCCCTCTTTCAACGCCAGGTCCCTCCCTCTCCCAACGCCAGGTCCCTCCCTCTCTCAACGCCAGGTCCCTCCCTCTCTCAACGCCAGGTCCCTCCCTCTCTCAACGCCAGGTCCCTCCCTACCTCAACGCCAGGTCCCTCCCTCTCTCAACGCCAGGCCCCTCCACGTCAACGCTTTATATTCTTCACACGCGTTAGATTCTGGGTGAAGATGACTCAGCTATTTATGCTTCCATCTCTGTGTTGCCAGTCAGTAAAACTTGATCATATTTGAGGAATAATAATAATAATAATAATAATAATAATAATAATAATAATAATAATAATAATAATAATAATGATAATAATAATGAAATACTACTAATAATAATACGAGTAATAATAATGATAATGAAATAATAATAATAATAATAATAATAATAATAATAATAATAATAATACAGCCACTCACCAAAATAATCATTAACTACATTAAGTTGTAACATAATGAATGTAAACTCGTCTCAACAGTGGTGCCAGAACAAAGTCTCAACCTCAGAGGGGAAGGGGGGTGATTCTCAACACGACGAGACGATCTATTTTTGCCAGATTAGAGGTTTTTCGCTACAGGTGTTTGGCAATAATGAACATGTGTAAAAGATCTATATATATATATTATCTGATAACCATGTACATATAAGGTGAGAAGTTATTTTACTTTTGGATTCTGGTAACAATACAAACAAAAAATAATTCGGCATCTGGTAACACTGTAGAGAGAGGGAGCCTACAGGACTATATTACCTCCTAAGGGTATCTGGTAACGATGTAGGTATGAATCTGAGACAGGGTGTTACATCAAGGGTGTTTGGTATCACTGGTGAGGGGTAACCCGAAGACGCCATTTTAAAACTCGAGAGAAGAAAGGAGGAGACGAAGGGGAGGAAGGAAGGAGGGAAGTGAGAGAATGATGGAGAGAAGGAAGAGCGAAGAGGTAAGGAGAAGTTAGGGAACGAGGTGAAAGATGAGGAAAAAGAGGAAGTGAGAGAAAAGGAGCAGAAGGGAAGTGAGGGGAAGAGGGTAGGGGATAAGTGAGAGAAGAGAGGAAGTAAGGGAAAGTGAGATAAGTAAGAAGAACTGGAAAAGGGAATAGTAAGACAGAAAAAAGAGAGGAGGAGCAAGAGGAGGAGGAAAGAAAGTAAGGGGGAGGGGAAAAGAATGAGCGAAGCATCGGAAGAAGGAGGAAGGGACGGAGAGGAGGAGAATAAACAGAGAAGAAGAGAAAGAGGGAAGCAACAGAGGTAAGAAGAAGAGGCAAAAGGTGAATAAAATTAATTATGAATAAAGAAAATGAGGAACAAATGATGGAAGTAGAGAGAAAGTAAAAAAATAGGAGAGTGAAAGTAGATAAAAAGTAGTGAAAGTAAAAAAGTAATATTAATAGTAAAATTAAAAACAAAGAAAGTAAAACAAAAATAAAACAAAAGAAAGCAAAACGAAAGTACAAAAAATAGCGAATGAAAACCAAGATAAAATAGAGAAAGTAAAACAAAACAAAACATTACTTGCAAAACGAAAAAAAAAGAGAAAGTGATAAATAACAAGAGTAAGAATAAAGATAAAATCAAGAGAAAGCTAAATAAAATGATCACATTAAGAGCTGTGGATGGGGTGACTTGCAAAGTGGTTAATTAGGAAGGGTGTCCAGTGAAGCGAGTGAATGATCATGTCCACTGGCAGGATAAACGACGACGAACTCTCAACATAATACTAAGAAAAAAAAACCACCTACGGGATATCTTCATTATACTAGGAAAAAAAATAAGGATTAATTAATAGTGATGATAGGATAAAGGAAGCTACAGGGATATAATAATATGATAATACTGTAAGAAAAAAAATTGATAAATCGATTAGATAATTCTGGGAAAAAACTCTTGAAGATTAATTGATGATACTGGGAAAAGAAATCTTCTAGTGATACCTTGAATCCTTGATATGATAATACTAGGGTAGGGTAGGGTGCGGGGGGGGCAGGGCAGGGTATGGTAGGGTACGGCAGGGTAGGGCAGGGTATGGTAGGGTACGGCAGGGTAGGGTAGTGTAGTTGATTAATCTTCTGGTGAATTTAGATAAGGTGTTTAATATTCAGGTAATCCATTTTTATTTACATATTACGTAATAAACAACACCAAAAAGTATTAAGAAATGTCAATACCAAAACAAAACAAAACAAAAGAATAACGAGTCCGCCATGTTGCACGCCCCCCCCCCCCGGTAAAACTGGGCCGAGTGTATGTATATGGAATAACAAAAAACAAATGACGGTCGAGAAATGTAATATTGTGTGGCGATGCAGACAAGATTGGACATTTCCAACACCACCACCACCACCAACAACAACAACAACAACTACAACACGTGCACCACCACCACCAAACTACAACAACATGTGCACCACCACCACCACCACCAACTACAACACGTGCACCACCACCACCACCACCAACTACAACACGTGCACCACCACCACCACCACCAACTACAACACGTGCACCACCACCACCACCACCAACTACAACACGTGCACCACCACCACCACCACCAACTACAACACGTGCACCACCACCACCACCACCAACTACAACACGTGCACCACCACCACCACCACCAACTACAACACGTGCACCACCACCACCAACAACAACAACACGAACGTAACCACTACCAACACGCACACCTCCATTAACACCACCACCATCTCCACCACCGCCACCACCAACATTACCACGTACACCACCACCATCATCACGAACACCACCACCACCACCAGAGAAACAACATCAAGGTCTCTCTCCCTGATACATGCTGGCCACGTCCACCCCATGTCCTACAGCTGATACAGTAGGCTACAGTGCACTCCCCGACCACGCTGTATTTAGTCTCATTCTACTTACACCTTTATTTTTACTGTATTTACACCTTTATTTATCTCATAACTTTATTCTTACTTTACATCTTATTCCTGGAATCCTCTCATCAACGACGCCATATTTCTAATGATATACATCTGGAGTACTTATATATGAGCCCACACTGATTAGTCCTCAGATAGACTATGACTTCTAATGTGTATGAACCTCTGTCCTGTGTGGCAGTGAACAGTGATATCACCCACATGGCTCTGACCTATATATACTGTTAATGAATATGATGTATTTCTTTGTGTATGAACCTCTGTCCTGTGTGGCAGTTAACAGTGACAGCACCCTCAGTGACAAGACCTGACTGAATCACTCTTAATAGGCAAACTTTACTCCAAGCTTTGTCAATAAAATCGTTAACCGTTTGGATTTCAGGGTCAATGAATACCTCCTGTAGGCCCACCAAGATCTGTTTGCCTGTCATTATATCCTACAGCAGGAGTCTCCTGTCCTATACACTGAGGTGCGGGACGGTCGCCAGCCAACACACACAACGGCGAGATTCTCCTCCGTAACTCTCCTTAATCTTCTTTAAAAGTTTGCAATGTAATGAATAAAGTTTTGGTTAGGTTAGTGCACGTCTCACTGTTGGCTACGACTAGTGGATGTCTAGCTGCCAACATCACCTCTGCCAGGGGCGATAACTGCCAACAGGGGGTGATTATCCCTGCCAGTAACGGCCTCGGCAGCAACAGGCCAGTTGTGGTGGTCTCTTAAGCAACAGTCTTCCGGTAAGTAACGGTACCATCCCCAACGGTCCCAACGGTTAAAGTCTCCTCAACGACAAACTGGTAAACAGTACCTTCAACAACAGTCCCGTCCCATCACGTTACCGTTTGAGATGATTCTCCTTGATTTAGACTAGTAAACATTTCACCTTTCTTCTGGGGTAACTCAGTCTCCCTCCCTCTCTGTGGCTCCGTCCCTCCTTCTCTAAGTCTCTGTCTCTCTCCTCTCTCCCCCTAGCTACTCCTTTTGTTCCCCTCTCTGTGGCTCCGTCCCTCCTTCTCTAAGTCTCTGTCTCTCTCCTCTCTCCCCCTAGCTACTCCTTTTGTTCCCTCCCTCTCCCACCTCTTCAATTTTCACCAGACTTTTCAAATTTCCCAAGAGAAGAACAGAAGGAAGACTGACCAACGTGGTGAATGTTTATGGTTCTTCTGATGCTGAAATTCATGTCGTGTTCCTCATACTTCTTCGTCATTTTGTGTTAATTCTATATTATTACTATTATCACATTTGCCTATCCATAATAAACAATATATAGAAAAACAAAAACAAAATACGAAAACCCAAACCAATAACATACTAAAAGCAACAAAATATGCAAAACAAAACAATATGCAAATAGTTTATATACAAGAATAGGAATAAACACTGAAATAAATAGTCCACGCCAACAGGTAACGGTCGACCATCTCTCACTCACTCGCTCCCCGTCAAAACAATATCTCACCAGGGACCATAATTTTGGCTCCTCCAAAGTGCGCCATTTACGCCACCTCCATAGCGCCCATTTTATGCTACATATAGCCTCAAATTACCCAAGAGAGGCCCCGTAATTTATATTCTCGAGCCACGTCACACCTGCGTTCAATTTCTCCGGCGAGATTTGGTAAACTTGACGTCAGGTGGAATGTAAACAAATGATTTTGCGGGAAATATTGGCCAAGCTGGAGTTTCAAGCGAGAGACTTAAAGATTTGGCTTTACTCATATTTCATAATTATTATATTAAGTAAAAACAGATCATATATTACAATTTATTATATTCAAAGAAGGAAAACAGCGAACAATTTATATATAAAATTTAAGAACTTAGTGGGCTGTGTTTTGATTTTTTTTTTGACGGGAAATCTGGAAGTGGTGGTGGACTAACCAAGTGACCAAGTCACAACGCGCGTAAATTTTCCCGGGAAACTGAAGGAACTCGGGTGTTATGCCCCCGTTTAGAGTGAACGACGCCGGCTATAGTAACTCCTACGTGACTTATTACAATTGTTTGAGAGAGAGAGAGTGTTGCGTAGGTGTTATAACTCAGACGTTCACGAGGTGTTATTAATGGCGACTGATTCTGAGAGAGAGAGAGAGAGAGAGAGAGAGAGAGAGAGAGAGAGAGAGAGAGAGAGAGAGAGAGAGAGAGAGAGAGAGAGAGAGAGAGAGAGAGAGAGAGATATGCCTAGTCTAATCCCTACCCACACACTAGGCCCACATTCCTACCCCCACACCTGGCCCACACCTCAACCCACACACCTGACCATGGCACTAACTCCCTCACATTACTCTTAACTTTATCCTCCAGCACAACACAAACTGAACTACGTGTCCAGAGTATTTCACCATCCGCTGCTGAAGAATAACACACACACACACACACACACACACACACACACACACTAAAGATAACAGAGAAATCATGTTGAATCGGAATAATTAAAATTGCCAGGTGTGTTGATTGTACCTGATACACCTGTGATGTTTATGCTATAGGGACTCGTTACCTATTACCCACCTCATTTAGTCTACACCTTTAGACCAGGTTGTTGAGTCAATAATTAAGAAGTAAACAATAAAATAAATAATATAATTCTTAGAACTAATTGAAAAAGTCTTACGTTAAGGAATATGATGGAAATCGCAACGAGACAAGATAAACAAGTGAGCATCAGGGAGCGTATCATCAGTAAATAAACCTAAAACAATTAAAACAAACAATAGAGTTTTGGTTTAAGGTATATAGGAAATAAAACTTACGACCCCATTAAATATATGTATAGTCGACAGGTCAAACGTAAAGATTAACTCTCTCTCTCTCTCTCTCTCTCTTCACGGTAACAACCAACATACATCTACGTTTTACCACACACAAATATTTTTTTTTCCTCCACTAAACCAGAACAAAATCGAACTAATGAATAATTAATCAAGAGACCAGTGTACCAAGTGCTTCCTGGCTAACTCATTACCAGCGTTCATTTACGATCACTGAAGCTGTTTGTGTTTACTGACGCTGCCCTCACATCACTTTTCTCATTACATAAATTATATCAGACAGAGAGAAACACATATGTTGGGTTCATGTCCATAATTATGTTGGTGTATGATTGTTTCTTTGTGGTTTGTTTGTATCATTGTTTCTAGGTGTATAGTGCTGGTGTATAGTGCTGGTGTACAGGGTAGGTGTGCAGGGCAGGTGTGCAGGACAGGTGTGCAGGGCAGATGTCAGTCTCGTTTACCTTTTCTTCCCTTTAAAGACCTCAGTAGTTACCTAACCTAACCCCTATTCTTACCCCTCCTTCGTACCCCACCTCTCCTCTCCACCCCCTCCAAAGAAACCCATTAGGATGCGTCTTAAATCTTCTTTTTAGAAGATCAAAGAGAACAGTGACACACACACACACACACACACACACACACACACACACACACACACATACTTTTTGCTTAAGCCATTACCAAACATTTTTAACAATTCAAAATAGTGCTTTCTCTGACATACGCAAATAACAAAATAAGGAAATCCAATTTTTTCCAAGGTGAAGAAGAAAGAATTTGCATCATCGTATGTTCCCATTTGCGCAACAATTACGTGTTATCTGAAGTCGATACAAGAGAACATCGCCACACTCACTTTTCCCACGATTCTATCAATATTCTCAGGACCCGCTAAACATACTACCACCACCACCACCAGTCTCTCGCTTATCTCAACGTTTGCCAACACTTCCATCAACGTTTACCAACACCTTTTTTATCTACGTTTCCAACACTTACATCGAATATTCTCACGGGTCTTTCAATATTCCCACGCCTCCTTCAACATTCCCATGCCTTCCTTAACTTTCCCACGCCTCCCTCAAGCTTTCCACGCTTCCCTTAACTTTCCCACGTTTCCCTCAACTTTCCCACGCCTCCCTCAACATTCCCACGCCTCCCACAACATTCCCACGTCTCCCTCAACATTCCCACGCCTCCCACAACATTCCCACGCCACCCACAACATTCCCACGCCTCCCTCAAAATTCCCACGCCTCCCATCTATTTTCTCATGGTGAACGTGGGGATGGAAAATGGGTGTTAGTGGAATGGGTAATAGGAAGTGAGTTACGGAGTAGTATGGAATAGGGTGATGTGTAATGGGGTAGGCTGGGGAAGGGTCACGCTTAATGGGTATCATTTAAATGGGTAAAGTACTGTATGATAAGAGGAAACGAAATAGGTGACTTCTAATGGGTTGCAATCAAATGGGCAACGTTTAATTGGTGACATATATTGATGGCAACCAAATTATAATTGGTGATATTTACTGAATGGCAACCAAAAAGACAACCTATAATAGGTGATAGTTACTGAATGGCAACCAAATGGACGCTGCAGGAAAAATGGCAACCCAAATAAATGAAATACAATAACAAAACAAATAACATCCATAAGGGTTAATTCACGGAAAAGAACACACGATAAAGATAATAAAATCCATCACTATAAACACTGAATGACCCAGTTAAGAGACCCGCACACACTAAGCGATCCCGAATCATGTAAACAAACTCACAGTGAACAGACACTTTGCCTAACCTGGGTATAAAATCTCGAATAGGTTCCTTATCCGACTGAAAACCTAAATTAAACTTATAACAAGCAACAGTACTGGTTTAAGCTTATGGGAAGTACTTAAGTTTCTCGAGTTAAACCTCAACAGACAAATCCTTGGGGTTACTGGAGGAGCAGAGAGAACGTAGTGTCTGCCGTATGTCACAGACCCGGCAGATGATAGGAACACCGCCATCTTGATACCTCCGTCATCAATCTTGTTAGCTAGGAAGTACTGCTCCACCTACTGGCTATATTCCTCCCCACGCAGATCTGTCACTTCTCGTCGAGCTCCCCAGGAATATGAACCAAGGCATGATGATCCCCGCGTCGCTACTGCTACGTTCTGGTGTACAGTCTCGTTCAAGATTCTTCGAACACTGTTGGAGATAGCTGGCAACTCAAGGCCGTTTGTTTACTATAGTACGTAGAAAAATTATGAATGAATGTAAAAGGTGATCGGTTATTGGTTACTTAGTTCCTCGTTGCTTAATTAATGGTTGGGGTTTGTTGTTTCGTATTATATTATATTACGTACTATAGTAAACAAACGGCCTCGAGTTGCCAGCTATCTCCAGCAGTGTTCGAAGAATCTTGAACGATACTGAACGTCTATTGTGTATAAGGTACAGAGATGCATCCCCATTGGCTGCTCGACCTTCACAGCTTCCCAGACCAAAACATCCCCAGTCTATATTGATACAGCGCCACCTACCCAGACGAGAAACTATGACTCAGCGCCATCTACCCAGACGAGAAACTATGACTCAGCGCCATCTACCCAGACGAGAAACTATGACTCTCAGCGCCATCTACCCAGACGAGAAACTATGACTCTCAGCGCCATCTATCCAGACGAGAAACTATGACTCTCAGCGCCATCTATCCAGACGAGAAACTATGACTCTCAGCGCCATCTATCTAACAAAACTACACTCCCCATTACATACAACATACCCAGGACAACTTCCTCCCCCCCCTCCTTAATTACCCCATTACACCCATGCTTAGGAATTAATGGCCACAACCAAACTGCTGCAACGACACTTCCAACTTGCACAGGAGAAGAAAAAAAAATCTGCATATATTAACAACAACTTAGTAAATATTCCTTCCCTTAATTTGCATGCAGCTTCTGTCTCTCAACGCCTCTGGAATATGATTTACATTTTATTTGTTTCGTTTTGAGTTTAGTATTTTTTATATATATTATTTAACCCATTTTATTGGAAGGGGGAATAGGGGAGAGGTTGGGATGAGGGGAGAAGGACGGGGAGGAGCTGGTGGAGGGGAGGAGCTGGTGGAGGGGAGAAGGACGGGGAGGGGCTGGTGGAGGGGAGAAGCTGGTGGAGAGGAGGAGGTGGAGTGTACGGGTGAGGGGTGGGGTAAGGAGGAGGGTGGGGGAGGGGAGGGGGGTGAGAGAAGAGGTGGAGGTATGAAGATGGAGGTGAGGGGGAGGAGGAGGTGTGGTGAGAGGAGATGGTGGAGGTGAGATGAGGGGAAGGGGGAAGTAGGTGGGGTTAGGGGGAGGGGGAAGTACGTGGGGTGAGGGGGAGGGGGAAGTAGGTGGGGTGAGGGGAGGGGGAAGTAGGTGGGGTGAGGGGAGGGGGAAGTAGGTGGGATGAGGGGGGAGGGGGAAGTAGGTGGGATGAGGGGGGAGGGGGAAGTAGGTGGGGTGAGGGAAGGGGGAAGTAGGTGGGGTGAGGGGAGGGGGAAGTAGGTGGGGTGAGGGGAGGGGGAAGTAGGTGGGGTGAGGGGAGGGGGAAGTAGGTGGGGTGAGGGGAGGGGGAAGTAGGTGGGGTGAGGGGAGGGGGAAGTAGGTGGGGTGAGGGGAGGGGGAAGTAGGTGGGGTGAGGGGAGGATATCAAAATCAGTATTTCTCCCATTGACTGCAAATTTAAAACCCTTCTGTCATCAAAACAAGGATCTAGGACTACTGGCCTTTAAGTTAGAGTTTTGTAAGAGAGAGGATAATGAGGTGGTGAGGTACTTAATTACCGGCTCATTAGATAATCCCAGGTGATTAGGCAACGCGCAGTTAGCATGTGTCCTTGTGTTAGGTTACCTGCCTGGGGGGGGTAAAGGGAGGGGGGAGGTGGGGTGATAAATAAAGGGTGAGAGGGAGGGGAAGGTAGGGTGATAAGGAAAGGTAAGGGAGTAGGTATGGTAGGGGAAGGTGGGGATGGGAGGTGAGGTTAGGGAAGGTGAGGTTAGGGAAGGTGAGGTTAGGGAAGGTGAGGTGAGGGGTAAGGTAGGGGAAGGTGGGGGTGATACAGGAAGGTAGGAGAAGAGATATGATTGGGGAAGGGGGAGGGTGGGGGTAGAACAGGGGTGTGGTTGGGAAAGGTAAGAGTAGGAGGTAGGGAAGAAATTGTGGTGTGGTAGGGGAAGGTAGGGGTGGGTGTGGGAGGTAGGGGGGAGAGAGGGAGGAATGAAGGCCAGATAGTGATTGTGGTAAGTGAGAGGAAGAGAGGGGAAACGGGAGAGAGAATGAGAAGTAAATGGGGAAGGAAGAGTAGAGGGAAGGAGAGTCAGAGGGAATAGGGAGGAGGGAGAGGGGAGAGAGGGGAAGAGAGTCAGTGGGGGGGAGGAAGGACAGATGAGAGGAGAGGAGAGTCAGATATATATGGAGGGGGGAGGGGGAGGGAGGAAGGGGGAGGGAGGGAGGAGGGAGTGAGAGGGAAGGAGGGAGGGTAAGGGGCAGGCAGGTGACGTAAGCACATTCGTTGTGTAGGGGAGTTAGGTGATTAGGAGGGGGGGGGGTCCATAGGGAGGGATGGGAGGAGGAGGTAGAAGGGGAAGAAAGGAGGCTGGCACAGCATGGGATCGTCTTTGATAATACTTGTGTGTGTGTGTGTGTGTGTGTGTGTGTGTGTGTGTAACATTTCGGACTACGGTTTTTGGATCACCTGAAGATTAGACACCCTGCTTATTTATTTCAGCTGATGATAAACCAAACTCTTTAGCGCTAACGACCCTCCCCCACCCCTCCCCACCCCCCCCCCCCACCCCACCCCCCCCCACCCCTCCCCCAGGTAGCGATAAGGTGTTTATCATCATCAGGTGAAAATAAACTGGGGTGTCTAATCTTCAGGTGATCTTGTTATTTTTTTTTTCTGTCTATAAATTAGGACATTTTTTTTTATCACCAGGACTTTTTACCTTGCGACCTTTTGTGAATTTTAGTCATATATTGTTTAAGATTCTTATATAATACTTACCCCCTCGTGGCTAGAGATGAAACAACGGTAGAGTCTTAATGTAATACCGTCGCCATTTTGCTTGAGTTAGATAATTTAAAAACTATGTCGGATTAAGATGTGGAGGCAAGACTAAAACACACAGTCGAACCACTACCGGATAATGGCGTCAGTTTTACTCCGAGACTCTCCCTCCCTCCCTCCCTCCCTCTCTCCCTCCCTCCCCAAGTTACGGCAGAAGTTTAACGTAGGAACCTCTGAGAATCTGCAGCCCGAGGCGTTAGTAATTCGTGTCTCGGGTAACTCTCAGTAACTGGCCACATTGTTATCAAGGTTTGGACGAAAAGTTGTGGCCAGGGTTTCACCACCGGAGTGTTTTGTGGGGAAACTTGTGGAAGAGGAAGGAAAGGGGGGAGAGGCAAGGAAGAGGAGAGGAAGAGGCACAAGGAGTGAGACGGAAGGAGGAAACGAGGTGGGAAGTGGGAAGGAAATAGAGGAGGAGAGAGAGAGAGAGAGAGAGAGAGAGAGAGAGAGAGAGAGAGAGAGAGAGAGAGAGAGAGAGAGAGAGACTTGTCGACCAGCTGATTGAAGGAGTGGAGGGGAGGGGTAACCTACACCACGTGTTATTGTTGACAAATACACGATACTGAACAGCTGATGGATGACGTAATGTTTGTATCTTCTATGTATGATTGTGTGAGTTAGTTCCTTCTACGTCTGTCTGTCTGTCAGTGTCTGTCTATCTGTCTATTCCTATTGTATCTGTGTCTGTGTTTAAGTCTATCATTCTTTACGTTGGTCTTCTAGTTTGTCTGTTCGTCTGTCTGTCAACACACCACCAGCGCCCCTGAACACTCCCCTCCCCTCCCCTCCTCCCCTCCCCTCCCTTCCCCACACAATAAGTCGACGCTGATGGTGCTGTTGTGAGGCAATGGCGATGTTCTACTTAAGAGGACAATAACAGTTATATTGCCATTGTGTGTGTGTGTGTGTGTGTGTGTGTTACTGTATAGAGTTGAGTTCAATTTTTCCCGCGTATTACCGGACTCAAAACTTGTGCGCGCGCAGCATGTTTACGTCCGGGGTATGACGTCATAGGATACCCACCAATGAACGCCCACCATGAGAAAAGAGGTAGACTGACACAACCAATGGTAGCCAGTTACTACTAACGTAACCTAATCTATCTCACCTATGTCCTATTTCATATAACCTAACCTAACCTAACCTAACCTGGCCAATCCTAGCTGTTTTACACACACACACACACACACACACACACACACACACACACACACACACACACGTTTCTATACCATCGTCTCAGATTATGAATATCCTTAAACTACATGGATAAAATCAACCAAGGGAGATGGGTAGAGAAATACCAGCTGATGTATTAAAGCACAAATCTGGTTCACTCAGATTTCAACTTGCTCCCAGGACACAGATTTTGATGTAAATGGGTAGTGTGTGTGTGTGTGTTGCTTAACGAACCGCTGGCCTGAGCTTGCATTACACCCAGCCACTGTGAACCTCCTCACGTGTAAACACAGCTCTTCTCCCCTTCCCTCTCTCTCCCTCAGACACACACACATACACACATTATCTTTTCCTTCCCTTTATATGGTCATAAAAACGAAATCTCTCTCACTCTCTCCCCTCGTCTCATTCTCTCCCCTTGTCTCTCTCTCTCTTCCTCTCTTTCTCTATCTCCCCTTATCTCTTTTAATACACACTATCAGCTTCTTTCATCAGTATACTTTAAAACCCTCTAAGTACACTGTCAGCAAGTTTCCTCAGTAATTATAAACATTATAAATACACCCGAGTTAATGTCTCTATTAAATAATTTACAAACTTACAAATTAATAAAAAAAAAAATAATCTAAAAGAAAAAAATTCAAACTCACACCAAAAAAATAAAATAATCAGCTTGAACAAATAACGTAATCACAGGTGCAACAACGAACACTAGATAATTAACACAGGTAACAAGGTGTACAAATTACCTCTACACACCTGGCCATAAGTTTCACACCACCTGAGAAACACATGTGGGTGTTTCTCAAGACTGTCCAAGTGAGAAAGAGTTTAAATAACCTCTCTCTCTCTCTCTCTCTCTCTCTCTCTCTCTCTCTCTCTCTCTCTCTCTCTCTCTCTCTCTCTCCTCTCATATTGCACCACTTACTCCTTCCTCTGAGGTCTTCCTACTCCTTTACTCTACCACATACGGAAGTAAGAGTGAAGTAAAGGATAATAGATGGAGAGATGGATAGAGATAGACAGATAGATGGATTGGATATACGAGTAGATAGATGGATATTGATAGATAGATGGATATAGACAGATATAGATAGATGGACAGATGGATATAGATATATAGATGGATATTGATAGATAGATGGATATAGACAGATGGATATAGACAGATATAGATAGAGAGATAGATGGATAGAAATAGATTGATAAATAAACAGCTTATAATCAATCTAAGTATAATTTGAACATTAAATCCCTTCACTTAATCCATGATAATCCCAACCAACTATTCCCTCTCTCCCATCCCTCTCCTTTACAACGTCCCAACAGTCCCTCTCTAAAATATGGCCATAATGGAGGGGGTGAGGGAAGAGGGGCGAGAGGGAGGTGAGAGGGGAAGGGAGGTGAGGGAAGAGGGGGGAGGGGGAGGGAGGTAAGGGGGGAGGGGGGGAGAGGGAGGGGAGAGGGAGGTATCATTACTCATCTCCTTATGAACGTTTTGTGTCACTGCTGAAATCTAATAACGTTTGTGGCTGGAGGTGAGAGGGGAAGGAGTGGGGGGGGGGGGTATAGGAGAGGTGAGAGGGGGAGGAGTGGGGGGGGATATAGGGGAGAGAAGAGAGGAAGGAGGAAATGTAGAGGGTAAGGAAGAATTGGGGGAGAGGAAGAAATGGAAGGGGTGAGGAAGTATGGGAGGGAATGAGGGGAGGAAGGAGGAAGAAGGAAGAGGAAGATGAGTCTAGAGAGGAAGGGGGAAGGAGGAGGAGGAAGAGGAGGAGGGGGAAGAGGAAGAAGTGTCGAGTCAGGAAGACGAGGAGAAGAAGTATGAGGGAGTTAGTGTAAGGAATAGAAGGAAGAGAATGAAGAGGAAGAAGAAAAATGAAAAGGTTAAGAGGAGAGAAGATGTAAGAACGATAACGAAGGAGAAAAGTATGCAAAGAAACGGATAGAAATGGAAGAAATAGAGTAAGAGCCTAATAAATAATTGATGAAAGAGGAGGAGGAGGAGGAGGAGGAGGCAGAGACATGGAAATGAATGGGACAGGCAATGAGAGAGAGAGAGAGAGAGAGAGAGAGAGAGAGAGAGAGAGAGAGAGAGAGAGAGAGAGAGAGAGAGAGAGAGAGAGAGAGAAACTCTGAACCAGGATCAACCATCAGAACAAGCGACCCTCCCCCCTTCCACCCCCCAGCAGGAGGTGGGAAGAGGGCGGGGGTGGGGGGGGGGTGGGGGTGGGGGGCTATGGGGGGAGGTCAGGGTTAAAGAGGGTCATTACCAAGAGGCAGTGGACAGGTAGGGTCATTAAACACCTTAGTATACAAACGACCACCCTCAAGTCCACACCCACACACACACACACCTCTAAACACATACATACATACATACATACACGCTCATTCCCCAGCTGTGTGTGTGTGTGTGTGCAACGTAAGGGAGGTGTTATAATTTTCTTGTAGCTGTGAAAAAAAAAATCAAAATTGTAACGAATTGAGAGAGAGAGAGAGAGAGAGAGAGAGAGAGAGAGAGAGAGAGAGAGAGAGAGAGAGAGAGACATACATCACCCCTAAGTACCATTACACAAACTAATCACATTACACAAAAGTAAAAAACTAACTCCTGGTAAAATTGCGTGGAGACGGTGGACTGTGGTGAGGGTAATAGCCAGCCGGGAACAGCACTGAGGTGAACCTAACATTATATAACTGAAAGATTATTATAATTTATCTTGTAATTACTAATCTTTTTTTTTGAGGGGGGTGGGGGGTCAATTATTCATGAATTATATAAGAAAAAAATATAATTAATTTTCTATACTCAATATTCCTTAAGGTGTATAGGAATTAGTTATTTTATATTAGTTATTTTATATATGAATAGGTGTTTAGGTATTTAGTGAACGCATAGAGTAGATTTTTTATATTTTAATAGTTGAATAAGTCTTTATAACCCCAGAAAAAATGTTATAATTCATGTTATACACACACACACACACACACACACACACACACACACACACACACACACACACACACACACACCTGAGGATAAAACGCCAAATAATTTACATACGGTACACAGTATACCCAACACTACACTCGATGCTTACACTTACACAGCTCGTAGTCAGGTATATACGTATTAACAAGTGGCTGAACTAGGTGTAGGTAGACACTATGAAACGACCCCACAACACAGGAAGAAGATGAGAACTATTTCCACTCAGCCACGTCATCCATTACACCTGCCTAGTGACCTCTTAACTGCACCCCATCCAAGATCTTACTGAGGTGAACATTACTATTAAGTTTAACAGAAAAATAAATCAGTATTAGAACGGTAGTGTAATAGTGTTGATAAGATTAATACCCCTGGGACAGCCTATTGACCCGGACAATCAACCAAAGGAAAACAGAGTACCAACTGAGTACCTCCCTCACGCGCTTCCCTCGGCACATAGAGACATAAATGAGGAGGGAGAAGGAGGGAAGGAAGGAAGGAGAGGGATGGGGGGGGAGGGGAAGGAGGAGGGAGAGGGGGAGGGGGAAGGGGAAGGAGGGAGAGGGAGGAGGAAGGGAGAAGGAAGAGGGGGGAAGGAGGGGCAGTGTATAATTATTAATGATTCATATTTAACTTGTATTTTCACTCCATCCTGTATTCATTATTATTATTATTATTATTATTATTATTACAAGCCCACAGACAAACACACAGAGACCACTTACACCAACACATACACATACCACTTAAACATACACACACAAAGACCAACAAAGACCTACAGACACCACTTATACACACACAGACCAACACAGACCACTTACAAACACAGAGACCATCACAGACACACACACATAGACCATCACAGACACACACACACAGACCAACACAGACACACACACATCACGACCCTAGACACATTCTCCTCAGAATCTCTTAATTTCGCTGAGATAATAAAACGCTGAGAACACAACACTTGTCAGGTGCAGTAAGAGGATGGGAGGTGTACGGGGTTATAATTGATGTTGTTTAAAGTTTGTTCTTGTGTTATTGTAATTTTTTCCAGGCTATTTTACGTTATTTTTGTGTATTTGTAATTGTTGGTGGTGATTTAATTGTTTGTGTGTTTGTAATTGTTAAAGGAAGGTGATTTAATTGTTTGTGTGTTTGTAATTGTTAAAGGAATGTGGTTTAATTGTTTGTGTGTTTGTAATTGTTAAAGGAAGGTGGTTTAATTGTTTGTGTTTTTGTAATTGTTAAACGAAGGTGATTTAATTGTTTGTGTGTTTGTAATTGTTAAAGGAATGTGGTTTAATTGTTTGTGTGTTTGTAATTGTTAAAGGAAGGTGGTTTAATTGTTTGTGTGTTTATAAATGGAGATAATTTAATTGTTTGCGCTATTGTTTACACCATCAACGTTGATTGGCTGACAGAAAACAGCAGCAAGACGCTAAAATGACTATAATTTTATTCACGTCTTCAAAACAAATTAAATAAATAAATAAATAAATAAATAAATAAATAAATAAATATAAATAAAATCCTTGAGGCTGTAACTCAGTGGGTTAACTTTCCACTACAATAATGAATCGATTTTATTCAAGAATTCAAAATAGCCGTAAAAAAAAGTCCTCCAATGTTCTTTTGTTTACTCGTATAAGGAGAGAGAAGAATTTTTGTTTTTATTTCGTTTATTATTCTCCCTTATATATCCTCCCTTGGCTAATGTACCCTCCCTCCCTCCCTTATCTTAAAAAATTCCTCCCTTATCTTAAATTATCTTCCTTATCTATCTTATATTCCGTTTTAGTTTCATTCTTATCTAATTCTCCTTTTTTGGTCTTATCATTAAAATCTTAATCGCGAAGCTCTTAAGTGACTCCTTATAAAAAAACACCGCATTACCAAGTCTTGATTACGTTCTGTGTGTGTGTGTGTGTGTGTGTGTGTGTGTGTCTGTGTGTGTGTGTGTTGGGTGACGTGTACAATCAACCATCAACAGTAGAAGTGCTGACGCTACACCACTCACTCATCCCCCCCCCCTCTCTCTCCCTGAGTATTGTGGGTCACATTTGTTTCCCCCCCCTCTCTCTCTCTCTCTCTCTGGAGGCACTGTTACGATTTACACACACACACACACACACACACACACACACACACACACACACACACACACACACACACACACTTCCTCTACGACCGGAAGTGACTGGTTTCCGGAAATCTACAACCTAATTCAGAATCAATTTAGGGGTTATTTTCTCCCCCCCTCCCTCTCCCCTCCCTCTCCCCTCCACCCTTCTACCCCCTCCTCCCCCTACCTGAATCATCGTCACCACTCACCCGGGAAATTAATCTCCCAGGGTTGTATCAAGTCATTTAGAAATTACATTATTAATCCAAAGAGGAGCACCATTTTCTGTGTGTGTGTGTGTGTGTGTGTGTGTGTGTTCATGGAAGTAGTGTGGTGGTGGTAATGGTTGTGGGTGTTGGTTGATGGTAGTGGTGATAGTGGTTGATAATAGTGGTGTTTTATGGTAGTAGTGGTGGTTGATGGTGGTGATGACAGCAGTAGTGGTAGTGGTTAGGTTAGGTTAGGTTAGGTGAAAATTATAGTGGTATTCTAATTATAGTACAGGGGATTTAAGATATTTGCTGTAACTAATCCTCTGAGTACTCAATGGTTAAGTTATCGTACTCAAGTAATTACGATACCCTACTCATTATGCTAATTCATCGTACTCAAGGGGTTAAGTCATCATACTCAAGGGGTTAAGTCATCGTTCTCAAGGGGTTAAGTCATCATACTCAAAGGATTAAGTCATCGTACTCAAGGGGTTAATTCATCGTACTCAATGGATTAAGTCATCATAATCACAGGTTTTAGGAAGATGAACCATAACTGTACAGCCTAGGATTATGAAAGATTAATATGTGCTTTTGATATATCTTTTTGTATGTATGTATGTATGTATGTATGTATGTATGTATGTATGTATGGATGGATGGATGTATGTATGTATAAGTCATCGTACTCATGGGGGTTATCTTCGTACTCAAATGTGTTAAACCTTAGTACTCACAGGGTTAAAATATATCACACAATAGGTTAACTCAATGTACTCATGGGGTTAGAATCGTACTCTAAGGCGTTAATATATCCTACTCAACAGGCTAATTTAATGTACTCGCAGAATTAACATGGTACTCAAGAGGTTAAAATCGTCGCACTTAAAGGGTTAATAAATTACAAAACTACGAAAACTTCAGAAGCAAAACGAACATCGAAGTAACCCAAAATAGAAACCTGGACAAAGTATTAATTAAAAGTTTATCTTCTGGGTTTTAAAAAGTTCCTGTTCTTCTTCACAAAATCGTAGAGACAGCTGAGTGTTGATCTTGGTTACGTACGTTTGGTTGGTCCATTTTTTCCGTTACGTACGTTTGGGTGGTCCATTTTTTCCGTTAAGTACGTTTGGGTGGCCCAGTACTTTTCCGTTACGTACGTTTGGGTGGTCCAGTGACTATTATTTTTTTCGTGATTTTTTCATTTTTTCATTAATTTTTACTATTTATTTACCCTACAGTGTCTTCAAGCCCAGCATTAATATATAAGAAAAAAAATCACGTTTAAAAGTGTATATCAAATGATTCTTTAAGTTCTATTAAACATTTGGAGGAAAAAAATGTCCAGTTTCGTTAAAATGAAATCCAAATGTTCAACGTTTATTTATAATTATGAAAAAGTTCAGAAAATTATAAAAAAAAGTTCAAAATTTAGGTTCAAAGATTACTGGACATATCTGAAAAAAGTTTTAAATTTTACCGAATACATGTTAAAAAAATCTTATATTTCCTGGAACTTGTTTTTAAAATGTTCAAAGATCGCTGAACAATACTTTGAACATTTCTTGGTACACTGTTCAAAATACCAAAGGACTGAACATGATGGAGAACGATAAAAATACAAACTAGAAAATAGAAGAAAATTTTCGACAAAGGTGCTATTTTCACCCTCATCATTCTTAGAGTCACCACCCCATCACCACCCTCGCACCATTATCATTAGTGTTCAGGGAGGTCATCATTACCATAACAGCACTACTATTATAGGTGCCGAACCATTGTTATAAGTGCCGCACCATTATGCTGAGTGCCGCATCATCATTTTGAGTGCAGCACCATCATTCTAGGTGCCGCACCATCATTCTAGGTGTCGCACCATCATTTTAGGTGCCGCACCATCATTTTAGGTGCCGCACCATCATTTTAGGTGCCGCACCATCATTCTGGATGCCGCACCATCATTCTAGGTGCCGCACCATCATTCTGGATGCCGCACCATCATCACGTACGAAGATACACTATCACCACTCGGGGAGGACGTCACAATCACTATCACCATCAGGAGGCGGGAGGGCGGCAGCAGCAGTCAGCACCTGGTGACCGCTCACACCGCCGCTGCCTCACCTGTGTGCGCTGAACCAACTCTACCCCACAACTGAGCCTGGCGTCGCCGTTTTCAAGGCAGCTGCCGTTTTCCTTCTATACTCTCTCTCTCTCTCTCTCTCTCTCTCTCTCTCTCTCTCTCTTTCTCTCTCTCTCTCGCCATCTCTCTTCCTCTCTCACATTCACCATGTCTCTCTCTCTCTCTCACACACATACACGCTAGCCCTCTTCCTCTCTCTCTTTCACGCCATTCCTCTGTCTCTCTGACTCTCTCTCTCTATCTCTAACACTATAATCCTCACTCTCTCTCTCCTTCTCTGCACCCCTCCTTCCCTCCCTCCCTCTCTCTCCCTAACAATATAATCCTCTCTCCTTTCCCTATTTTTCCCGTCTCTCCTCCCTCCCATTCTCAGACCTGTGACCCACTAATTTCCGCCCCTCCATCCCACCTCTACCAGGACCGGGGATTGTGCTGTCACTCGAGTCGGGAATGAAATCTCCCAACGTCTATATTCTTTGACCCCCAATCCCCAAATGAAAAGCTGAAGTCCCCAAAATATCAGTCGTTCTCTTCCCCTCCCCCATACACGTACATGACACATACACACACACACACACGTACACATAATCAAATAAGGTACACACACACACTCATATATACATACATCCCCTGACCGCCTGCAACAGCTGCCTGGGGTTCAACTATCGACACCCACCCCACCTCACACCTCCTCCCCAACTCCTCTCCACCAAGACACCATAGCGAGGAGTGATTATCAATTGACGAGTGATAAGAAAGTGACAATTTCAATAAAAACAAAAGGGAATAGTGTAGGACAGTGAACTACATCTGAGGAGTACATTTGAGACTCCCACCACGGGACGCCCTCACCCCAAACAGTAAGTCTCACCACAATCAAGCCACTGAGTCTACTGTGGAATGAGTCACTGGCTCCCTGATACACTGGCCTTCTGATCATTAATGTTTCTCCAGCTGTAAGATTAGGGACAGCTGTTACATCGTCCCCATCACCAAACAGCTGTCCGACACCACATCTGCATTAAACCTGTACCTTGCCGTAGTTACTGTAGCTTGTATGCTCACCTCGTGTTTCCTCCTCTTTGTAATGAATTTTTTTACTAAATGACTCACTCCCCACCGTCACCATGTGTAATAAATACCATCTCTGTAACGTACAATGTGTATTTCTATCATCATCATCATCATCATCATCATCATCATGTTCAACTAACGAGGTAAAGTCAGACACCAGTTTCAACTAAACACCAGATGTATACGTCAAGTGAAGGCCACACGATGCTTACAACATTTACTGTATATCAACTTCAGGAAGGTTTCTGGGAACATATGCTTAAGTTAATTTTATATCCGCTTAAAAATTACAGAAAAAGTTGTAAATAAAAAGTTTTTCTTCACATGAAATTACAAGACTTAAAGCGAACAAAGTGACCCGGAAATGTGTATCAAATAATAATAATAATAATAATAATAATAATAATAATAATAATAATAATAATAATAATAACAAGTAATAACAATACCAAAGCTAATATTAATCACCAATAACAACCAAAACAACTACAACAAGAGAAGTAGCAAGTAAAGACCTGAAATTGCGTGTCTCATCTAGGCATTTACCCAGACTGGTCCTGAGGTGTAGTAAGATGGCAGAAATTACCCCCAGAATCCCAGCAAGGTGACGACACTGCCCAGGAGAAGGTGACACCGGCTAGGAGGCAACGAAACTAGCTAGGAGGCGATGATACTGGCTAGGATGTGACGATACTAGCTAGGAGGCGACGATACTGGCTAGGATGTGACGATACTAGCTAGGAGGCGACGATACTAGCTAGGAGGCGACGATACTAGCTCCGTTCCTCCGAAATACAACACGTTATACTCTCTCTCTCTCTCTCTCTCTCTCTCTCTCTCTCTCTCTACTTTTAGGATACAAGTTTTTTGTCTTCTTCGCCGTTAAGATTTATGGAGGTTTTCGGGACAATCTTGATAAACGTTGGACATAGAGAGAAATTGAGATTACAGTCGAAAATAGGCACAGAGAGAGAGAGAGAGAGAGAGAGAGAGAGAGAGAGAGAGAGAGAGAGAGAGAGAGAGAGAGAGAGAGAGAATACTGTTGTGGGTATTTTATTTGCTCTTCAAAATGTCCACACACACACACACACACACACACACACACACACACAAGTAAACAGACAGCCTTCCATTCATATACAGTAGGTTCCTCTCCCCTACACCTCCATCCCTCTCCTCACCCCATCCCTCTCCTCACCCCACACCATTCTCTCCCCCACACCCCCCATCATCCTCCCCCAGGCCCCTTCACCCCTCTCCCCTTCAATTTCTCTTGTATAAGCCTTCTTCCTCCTACGCCCCTTCTCTTCCCTCTTCCCTACTCCTTTTCCTCCCTCCTCTCCCTCTTTTTCCTCCTCCCTCCCTCTCCTTCTTTTTCCTCCCTGTCTCTCCCTCTCCTTCCTCTTCCTTTCTGCCTTTCCTCCTTCCTCCTCTTCTCTACCTCTCTCTCCTCCCCCCTACCTTTCCTCCACACGTTTTCACAAGTTGGCGGGAAAAAAGGAAAATCCGGCATTTAGTATCTCACAGATTTATGGACGAAAGCCAAACTGGAACTGGACCAATCACGAGCCTTCTATTCCACAGGGTGTTGCACGTGTACGATAATCATCCCCTCCCCCCCCCCCACTATCTCACCCCACGCACGCCACACCTCACAACCCACATCTCAGCCCCCACCCCACAGCCCCCACGCCATAGCCCCCACCCTACAGCCCCCACCCTACACCCCCACCCTACAGCCCCCCCCCTACAGTCCCCACCCTACACCCCCACCCTACAGCCCCACGCCACAGCCCCCACCCTACACCCCCACCCTACAGCCCCCACGCCACAGCCCCCACCCTATAGCCCCCATGCCACAGCCCCCACGCCACAGCCCCCACCCCCACCCCACAATATTCTCCCAAGACGAGTCAATTAAATCCTTTCTTGTAATTGATAATATAAACTGTATATATATATCCAGGTGACTCAACTCAGCTCTAACATTAAGAGAGGGATTAAAAGATGGCGTCAAAACTGATCTTAGACTTTACGGGAGAGGAGAGGCGTTCTTACAGGTGGATTTAAAGAATATGACTTCAATTAATGAATCCGGATATATTTAAACACGTTCTTAATAGGATCATCATGTAGTCGCTATTTCACTTTATCTGATGATTAGACTAACCTTAGATTATTTTACCTGATCAAACACCTGGTGGGAGGGTTAGGTTAGGTTAAGGTAAAATAAGCTGGGATTAATCTTAAGGTAAAATAAGCTTGAGGGTTAATCTTAAGCTGGGGGTTAATCTTCATGTGACCTATCATTTCCCTTGTAATTGTCGACTTTAAAACACCTGCATAGTTACCACAGTTCCAGAGCAATTTATCCTCGACCTCTGTATCACATCTTAAGCTATACCGCATCCTTAAAGCTATACCGCATCCTTAACTCCCTTTCAATTACAAGGAAAAAGAAATCCCTTCCTCAGTGAGATTTTCTGAGAAGCTAAACTCAAGCGCCCCCCCATCTATGACGTCATTCACACCACGAGGTAAGATGAATAGTGCTGATTGGCTAACTTGTTGTGAGTTGTCTTGACGTGTTCATGACCACCGGGGCGTGTTATGACTAGTAAAGGGGCGTGGCATGACTAGGAAAAGGGCGTGTCATGACTAGTAAAGGGGCGTGGCATGACTAGTAAATAGGCGTTTTATGACTCGTAAGAGGGCGTGTCATGACTAGTAAAGGGGCGTGGCATGACTCGTAAGAGGGCGTATCATGACTAGTAAAGGGGCGTGGCATGACTAGGAAAAGGGCGTGGCAGGACTAGTAAAGGGGCGTGGCATGACTAGGAAAAGGGCGTGGCATGACTAGTAAAGGGGCGTGGCATGACTAGGAAAAGGGCGTGGCAGGACTAGTAAAGGGGCGTGGTATGACTAGGAAAAGGGCGTGGCATGACTAGTAAAGGGGCGTGGCATGACTAGGAAAAGGGCGTGGCATGACTAGTAAAGGGGCGTGGCATGACTAGGAAAAGGGCGTGGCATGACTAGTAAGGGGGCGTGGCATGACTAGTAAGAGGGTGTGTCACAATTAAAGGAGCGTGACATTACCACCAGGGCATGTCATTACCACCACCAGAGCATGAAATACGGTCGTTCATCACCTAATGACACATAATTATGAGACGAGTAATTATGTACCAGTAATCGTACACAAATAATTAGTCCGTATACAGATAGTTATACAGAATAACACTATATATACATACCAAAAAAATTCTTTCCAATAATACTATTTGATATAAAACTACATATATTTTGGCTATATTATACGTAACTTAATTTGGCTATAATATAAATAACTTAATTTGGCTATATTCATATAATAACATATCTAACTTACTTATACACACAGCAACAAACATTTTTATACATACAAAAAACATACAACTTACAATACTTATAACCTAACCAAACCTAACCTAACCTAACCTAACCTAACCTGACCTGACCTGACCTGACCTGACCTGACCTAACCTAACCTAACCTAACCTAACCTAACCTAACCAGACGTGTTATGACCAGCTACTGATCACCTCAAGTCCTTACTACACCTGTATTGAGATGGAATAATTGCTTCCGTAATTAGGTACAATAATTACCTGTACCCGTGAGAGAGAGAGAGAGAGAGAGAGAGAGAGAGTCATCCTGTCGTCTTTTTCTGTGTGATCTTTATCGGAAATTCTGACGTCTTCCCACTCCCCCCTTTCACTTTACCCTCTCATTCCCCTCTCTCCCTCTCCTCTCTCCCACCCACTCTCCACCCTTCCCTTCTCTCTCCCTCATTCTCGACCCTCCCCTCCCCTCTCTCTTTCACTCTTTTCTCCCCAACTCTCCCCAGCATCACTCATTGGCTCCCCACGACCACTCAGACTATCTATCTATCTATCTATCTATCTATCCATCTATCTATTGGCTTTTATTCCATTCTCCTTCCCCCCCCCCCTCTCTCTCTCTCTCCGTCACCATTTCATTCCAATTCTTACTTCACCCAATTTCGTTTTCCACGTTCTCATTTCCATTCTTATTTTAGTTCCATTCTCTCTCTCTCTCTCTCATTTACCGTTCTTGCCTATCCCATTTTTTATTCGATTTCTTACTTAACCCAGGTCTTTTTTTATGTCATTTCCTTCCTCATTTCCTTTTGTCCTTTTGTTATGTTTTCTTTGTTGTCTTCTTATTATTCGTGTTTTTCTCTCGTTTATTCCATATTTTTATACTTCTCCTTTACTATCTACTTATATTAATATCATTGATTTTTATATTATTTTTTCGTCTATATTTTTATCGTGTTTGCCAATTACTCTTTTATTTCATTTAGTCTTTACATCATTCCTTTATTTCTTATTATTATCTATATTTTAAATTTTGTATTATCTCTGCTTCTTAATCTTTCCTTATTTTCTCTTGTGTTATTCCTCTTCCTTCTCTCTCTCTCTCTATCTCTCTCTCTCTCTCTCTCTCTATGCATTTGTTACATCGATTTCCTCACATAACTAAGCCCATCAAACACTACCGTACACCATCACTGTACATGTATGTATGTATGTATGTATGTATGTGTGTGTGTGTGTGTGTGTGTGTGTGTGTGTGTGTATGTGTTTGGGCCATACATCAATCTGCCCAAGTTGTCCCAGACAGACTGTTGCTACCTTTTTTTTCCGGCTTATTCCAGAAGGAGGAAGGAAGGAAGGAAGGAAGGAAGGAAGGAAGGAAGGCGATGTGAAGGAAGGAAGTTGTGGTAGGAAAATGAGATAAAGAAGAAGAGGCAAAAGAAAATAAAACGAAGAAATACAGGTTTGGTAAGAAAGTGGAAACAAGAGGAAAGAAAGAAGTATAATGAAGTAACAGAATAGAACACACACACACACACACACACACACACACACACACACACACACACATAAAACAGACGTCGTTTACAAACTTGGCCCCGAGATTACACAAGATTGGTCTCCCGCGGCCCGACCAAAACAGAAGCAGTGTTTCATAAGCTCAAATTCAAGCTTAAAACAGTCCTCTCTCCCTCCCATATGCCCCCCCTCTTTCCCCTCTCCCCCTCCCTCCATACCCCCTCCCCCTCCCTCTCTCCAGGACCTTTAGCCAACTAATAATGAAACATTAAAGAAAATGGGGACAGGGGAATTAGCGTCAGCTGCGGGGGGACTAATATAATTTGTTTCAACTTTGAATCTAAAAATAACAACGACTTCGTAACATTGCAAAGATTATTATTGGCTCTCTCGTTGAAGTCAAGAGGGGTGGGGGGGGTGAGGGGATGAGGGGGCGAAAAGGGGGGGTGAGGGGATGAGGGGGCGAAAGGAGGGGGGGCGAGATGCGGTTGATTAGGGACGATGAATTGGTTGAGAGAGAGAGAGAGAGAGAGAGAGAGAGAGAGAGAGAGAGAGAGAGAGAGAGAGAGAGAGAGAGACTAAACATAACCATCCCCTTCTCCTTAACTCAAATAAACATAAATCAATCAACGAACAAAAACAAACTAATAACAATAAAAAAGACAAGAACAAATAAACAAATACATCAAACAATGACTAAAACAGACCAATAAGACACACGTGATGGTTCAGAATTCTCGAAGATTCGTATTAGAAAATTTCGCCTTAAATGGAGAAGTGTGATGTATTTTCGGACTTTCTCATTTGACCTCTGACGTAAAGAGTTGACGGCAAAAAAATTTCACTGAGAACTATTCCAATCCACACTTCAGGATGCAGGGCGTCCCGTGACATTCCTATGGATACCTAGTCATGTCGGTATCTTGGGGAATGAGGGAGCAGATGGCCTTGCCAAGACTGGCTGCAACAAGGCCACACCTGACTACGTTGTTCCTCGAACACTCTTACAGATTAGGACCCAAATTCGCCGCAAACAGAGAGAAGCTCGGGAAGCAGCCATCCCCCTGGACTCCCCGCCCACCTGGTACGATGTCCTCCGTAAACTTCCTGACCTCTCGTATGTCTACGGGAAAGGGTCGCGGAAAGGGGACGTGATTGCTGCCCGTATCATCATTGGGTATGACTTTGCTTGGGAGATTGGTATCCCCGCATCCCCTGAGCAACGCTCTTGTGCATTATGCAGAAGACCCGACAGCCGCACCCTTATCCACTACCTCCTAAGATGTCCCCACACACAACGCTTCCGTGACGCCTGCTGGACCACCACTCCACGACCCCCTGACGGAGACACGATGATCCTCCCCATACTGGCCAGATATTTTGTAAATAACATTGATTATGTGTTAAAGGAATACCTTTCCTTCCTTAGGCTTTAGTAAGCCCCTTTATAATATTTATACTGTATATACTTGTCACACTTGACAGATGCTTCTGGTGTTATTGTACAGGGGTACCTAGTGACAGCACTAGGATCCCGCTTCCTCTATCAAGGAATAAACAATTGAAATTGAAAATGAATTGAGAACTATACCTTAGGGAGATGAGTCTTATTACCCCCAATGAAAAGAGAGAGAGAGAGAGAGAGAGAGAGAGAGAGAGAGAGAGAGAGAGAGAGAGAGAGAGAGAGAGAGAGAGAGAGAGTTCAGACTGTAGACACCAGGTGATATTCCGACCTATTTTAACTCCCTAACATTTCCCGCGTTTTTTGGTGCATTATCATCCCTCGTAATATTTACTAACCGGCTACCCCCTAACCGTCACCCCATTCCCGTAAAATATTCCCTCATTTCTCCCCTCATTTTAACTACATTCTAATAACTGGTAATAAAATATAAACATATAAATATACATCACGGGAGCTTCTTTTCTCCTCCTTGTAACCTGATTTTAATATTAATTCATTTAAATATGATAATGAAAGGTGGAGGTTGCCAGATATCACTCTCCCGGCCACCAGCGCGCGCCTTACAGAAAATGGGATCCCCTCCAGACTGAAATTTCTGAAAGCTCATTCCGGTGAAAATACCTTATTGATTTTCGATGTTTACGTGAGGCAAAAATTCGGATAAGAAGTGTGTGTGTGTGTGTGTGTGTGTGTGTGTGTGTGTGTGTGAAGGTGTTATGACCACGATCGCTATGAAACGAGCTGAGAGAGAGAGAGAGAGAGAGAGAGAGAGAGAGAGAGAGAGAGAGAGAGAGGTGATGTAGGGGTGGCGTGTGAGCTATGATCCAGGCTCCTCCTATCTCTTGCTCTTCTAAGAAAAATATACGACTCGTCCCAGACTCCCCCCCCTCCCCCCCCCCCCCCCCCCAAAAAAAAAAAAATTGTTCGACAAAAAATCCCCAAATAAACCAGAATAACCACATAAATATCCTCAAGTGACTTCATTAACACCAAGTAACATCTATGACATCAAAAATAACACTTAAGATTATACCCGAAGTTTTTATTCCAACTTACGAGAAAATATTGAGAATAAAAAAAATCGTAAGAATCTCCGTGACTTTGACTCAGGTAAGCGAGACATTATTCAGGATCTATACCTGTATATATCTTGACGTGACGACCATACCTGTCTTTCTTGTTAGGTTACATACGGGGTTCATATTTTCTCACTCCCTTTCCCATCTTTCCTCACAGACAATACGACACCTCAATCGATTTAATACACATGAATAGGAATATGTCTACAGGTGGTTTAATAAAGTACTGAATTAGATCATGTATAAGTTCAGGTATAGGCGATGTTTTAAGTAAATTATGAATATGTACGTATGAAAGGACAGTAATTATTCACTATCCATATACCTTCAGCTGGTACAAGGGACACAAACAGGTCACTACAGTAAAGCACTAAATAAAAAGAAGTTAAAACACACTATAGGCAGGAAAGGTGAAGATGTACTGTACGTGTGGGTGGTGTACTGTACGTGTGGGTGGTGTACGTGAGGGTGGTGTACTGTACGTGTGGGTGGTGTACGTGAGGGTGGTGTATGTGAGGGTGGGTGGTATACGTGTGTGTGAGTGACGTCCGTGGGTTGAATCGTGAAGGATGATGTCCAAGAGAGACCGTGTGGACGACGTCTTCAATACTCAGTTCTTCACGGTGTCCCTCAAGACGTTCTCAACTTGCCCTTAAGACGTTCTCAACCTGCTCTTAAGACGTTCTCAACCTGCGTTTAAGACGTTCTCAACCTGCCTTTAAGTCGTTCTCAACCTGCCTTCAAGACGTAATCAATTCTCAGGTCATCCCACGCCGCCTTACGTCATGCCAACGAGGTCAAAGACTGACGAGGATTGACCTGAATTGATGACATCTAGCTAATGACTCGTACGGGGAGAGACAATTATCTACAGTGGCGGCTAATGTGGCAGTGAGAGAGAGAGAGAGAGAGAGAGAGAGAGAGAGAGAGAGAGAGAGAGAGAGAGAGAGAGAGAGAGAGTATACAATCCCTAAGCCTCCCTGTATGCACACATGTATACCAGGCTTCATGTATACCCATGTGTGTACCGAGGCCGTGCAGGGTATCCAAAACCCTAAGTCACAAGTCGCCATAAAACAAGTGACACACGCTATCACCGCCTTAAACCCTCAACACAATTTTCTTATCGCTTTACCCTCTTCTCCTTTATCTAGCAGCTATAAAAAAAGATGGAGGGGAAGAAAAAGAAGATGAATAAGAGGAGAGAGAGAGAGGGAGGGAAGGAGGGATGGAGGAGGGGAAGAGGAGAGTAAGGAAAGACGAAGAAGTGGAGGAGGAGGAGAAAAAAGAAAACAACGATGGTGATGAAGAAAGAAAGAAAGAAAGAAAGAAAATAAAGACAAGATCACTAGTTGAAGGATAACCAAGTGTCTGGCTTCTCCTCCCCAACACTACCGGAGTCACCACTCAAAAATAAACAAACAGTCTGTGGTGGTTGTATTTTCTTTCACTTAACATGACAAGACACGTTCCTCGCAAGTTAGTTTGTTGTCTGTTTGTGTCGCCTGTATCTTTAGTTTCCCGCGAGATTGATACACGGCTATGGTATAAACAGACAGAGAGAGAGAGAGAGAGAGAGAGAGAGAGAGAAAAACACCCCACGCCAACCCCACACTACCTCACGACAACCCACACACCAACTCACTTCAAACCACACACCAGCTCACGACAACCCACACACCAACTCACTTCAAACCACACACCAGCTTACGACAACCCACACACCAGCTCACGACAACCCACACAACCTACCCACGTCGAGGAGGAAGGATGTCAAGGAGAAACCCGATTAATTCCCTGGGAAGATTTATTGCGTCATCACGTGAAGGAGAGGCGAGAGGCAGCCATTACCAGAATGCATGTAAATCCAGGAACACAACCGCTATCAAGATTTACTTTTATATTACTTGTGTCGGGCAGGACGGCTGTGGCTTGAGGAATGGTGCCACGTGACAGATGTGTGGCACTACTCCCAAGTGGCTAGTCCTGTTGGGCAGGTGGTGGCACTATTCCCCCCCCCCCCCAGAGCTGCCGTGTATGTAATTCCAAATTGCATCTGTGACATGACGATTAATTAAGCTAAAGTCTTCCTTCTGCCCTTACTGCCACCAGCTGGATTCTCACACTGGTTTAGGTTAATTATCTTCCTTAATTAATGATGTGGAAACGTATTTAACTGATCTAATAATTCTCAAAATGCTCGTAAGTTATTTTGTTCCTTAACTGGTGATGTAGAAATGCTCTTAACTGCCCGAGGGATTCTTAAATGCTTCTAAGACAATTAACTCCTTTAATTACTCATATAAAAAAGTATCTAACTGGGTATAAGATTCTCAAACAAACGTACATTAATTAGCTCCCAACCTAACCTAACCTAACCTAACCAAGACGGAGAACGACATCTTGATCTGCCTGATGCTTGTCTGGTCGTCTCCTGATGGTCAGTTCACCTGGTAATTGGGAGACAAGGAAGGTAACCATAATAGATCTTGAGAAGGAAGGAAGGAAGGAAGGAAGGAAAGAAGGAAGGAAGGAAATTGTATAAAGAGAACAAAAGGAAGGAGACAGAGAATGGAAGGAAGAGAAACATATTTTTTTTTATGTTTACAATTTTCTTTCGCACGAAGTTCAAACATGAAAAATTCAGGACACCAGGAGACTAGACATTTTAATCAAGCCTTTCCGCCCACCTCAATACACACACACACACACACACACACACACACACACACACACACACACACACACACGACATAAGGACTTCTAGTTGTTGAAGCGTAGTGACACATTATAACATCATTACACTAGGGACGACATAGGGCGTAGGCGGTGCGTGGGTGGCGTTCTTGGTGAGTGTACGTGTGCGTGAGTGTACGTGTGCGTAGGTGGTGTGTGTGTGGGTGGTGTGCGTGTGTGTGGGTGGTGTGCGTGAGTGTGGGTGGTGTGTGTGTGGGTAGTGTGGGTGGTGTGTGTGGGTGGTGTGCGTGAGTGTGGGTGGTGTGTGTGGGTAGTGTGGGTGGTGTGGTGGGTGGTGTGCGTGGGTGGTGTGTGTGGGTGGTGTGCGTGTGTCGTTTTACAGGTAAACTATTGTGCCGCGGACAGGTTGCTACATCACTCCTGTCCTGAGGATAAGTGATTATACTTGTGTGTGTGTGTGTGTGTGTGTGTGTGTGTGTATGTGTGTGTGTGTGTGTGTATGTGTGTGTGTGTGTGATACAACCAGACATTACTTAAGCCCTTGTCTCCCCTTCATTACGACTTACACCCGATAACCAATCACAACGTTAGATACAAAGAACCAATCAAAACGCTCGCTGCTCTCCATTCAATTACTACTCGCTTGGGTTTATGGAGAGGATTGTGAGTACATCCTGACTCACCCACACCTGCCGCCTCCCACACCTGTCACCTCCCACACCTGTCACCTCCCACACCTGTCACCTCCCACACCTGTCACCTCCCACACCTGCCGCCTCCCACACCAGCCACCTCCCACACCTGTCACCTCCCACACCTGCCACCTCCCACACCTGTCACCTCCCACACCAGCCACCTCCCACACCAGCCACCTCCCACACCTGTCACCTCCCACACCTGTCACCTCCCACACCTGTCACCTCCCACACCTGCCGCCTCCCACACCTGCCGCCTCCCACACCTGCCACCTCCCACACCTGCCATCTCCCACACCAGCCACCTCCCACACCTGCCACCTCCCACACCTGTCACCTCCCACACCTGTCACCTCCCACACCTGTCACCTCCCACACCTGCCACCTCCCACACCTGCCACCTCCCACACCTGTCACCTCCCACACCAGCCACCTCCCACACCAGCCACCTCCCACACCTGTCACCTCCCACACCAGCCACCTCCCACACCTGTCACCTCCCACACCTGTCACCTCCCACACCAGCCACCTCCCACACCTGTCACCTCCCACACCTGTCACCTCCCACACCAGCCACCTCCCACACCTGTCACCTCCCACACCTGTCACCTCCCACACCTGCCACCTCCCACACCTGTCACCTCCCACACCAGCCACCTCCCACACCTGTCACCTCCCACACCAGCCACCTCCCACACCTGTCACCTCCCACACCTGCCACCTCCACCCTGTCACCTCCCACACCTGTCACCTCCCACACCAGCCACCTCCCACACCTGCCACCTCCCACACCTGTCACCTCCCACACCTGCCACCTCCCACACCTGTCACCTCCCACACCTGTCACCTCCCACACCTGCCACCTCCCACACCAGCCACCTCCCACACCAGCCACCTCCCACACCTGTCACCTCCCACACCTGTCACCTCCCACACCTGTCACCTCCCACACCAGCCACCTCCCACACCTGTCACCTCCCACACCTGTCACCTCCCACACCTGCCACCTCCCACACCAGCCACCTCCCACACCAGCCACCTCCCACACCAGCCACCTCCCACACCTGTCACCTCCCACACCTGTCACCTCCCACACCTGCCACCTCCCACACCAGCCACCTCCCACACCTGTCACCTCCCACACCTGTCACCTCCCACACCGTCACCTCCACCTGTCACCTCCCACACCAGCCACCTCCCACACCAGCCACCTCCCACACCTGTCACCTCCCACACCTGTCACCTCCCACACCTGCCACCTCCCACACCTGTCACCTCCCACACCTGTCACCTCCCACACCTGTCACCTCCCACACCTGTCACCTCCCACACCAGCCACCTCCCACACCAGCCACCTCCCACACCAGCCACCTCCCACACCAGCCACCTCCCACACCTGTCACCTCCCACTCCTGTCACCTCCCACACCTGCCACCTCCCACACCTGTCACCTCCCACACCTGCCACCTCCCACACCTGTCACCTCCCACACCTGTCACCTCCCACACCTGTCACCTCCCACACCTGCCACCTCCCACACCAGCCACCTCCACACCACCTCCCACACCTGCCACCTCCCACACCTGTCACCTCCCACACCTGTCACCTCCCACACCAGCCACCTCCCACACCTGTCACCTCCCACACCTGTCACCTCCCACACCTGTCACCTCCCACACCTGTCACCTCCCACACCTGCCACCTCCCACACCAGCCACCTCCCACACCAGCCACCTCCCACACCTGTCACCTCCCACACCAGCCACCTCCCACACCAGCCACCTCCCACACCAGCCACCTCCCACACCAGCCACCTCCCACACCTGTCACCTCCCACACCAGCCACCTCCCACACCTGTCACCTCCCACACCAGCCACCTCCCACACCAGCCACCTCCCACACCTGTCACCTCCCACACCTGTCACCTCCCACACCAGCCACCTCCCACACCAGCCACCTCCCACACCTGTCACCTCCCACACCTGTCACCTCCCACACCTGTCACCTCCCACACCTGCCACCTCCCACACCAGCCACCTCCCACACCAGCCACCTCCCACACCTGTCACCTCCCACACCAGCCACCTCCCACACCAGCCACCTCCCACACCTGTCACCTCCCACACCAGCCACCTCCCACACCTGTCACCTCCCACACCAGCCACCTCCCACACCAGCCACCTCCCACACCAGCCACCTCCCACACCAGCCACCTCCCACACCAGCCACCTCCCACACCAGCCACCTCCCACACCTGTCACCTCCCACACCTGTCACCTCCCACACCAGCCACCTCCCACACCAGCCACCTCCCACACCTGTCACCTCCCACACCTGCCACCTCCCACACCTGTCACCTCCCACACCAGCCACCTCCCACACCTGCCACCTCCCACACCTGTCACCTCCCACACCAGCCACCTCCCACACCTGCCACCTCCCACACCAGCCACCTCCCACACCTGTCACCTCCCACACCTGCCACCTCCCACACCAGCCACCTCCCACACCTGTCACCTCCCACACCTGTCACCTCCCACACCTGCAGCTTCACTCGACTATTCACAGTTACTAGAGCAAATCATTTTAACATTTCTCATCATATATATTTTATCTTCTTGTACGATTTAGTTTGTATTTGTATTTTTTCTTTTACCATATTGTATTTAACTGTTGTATTCTAGGCTATTTTAATTACAGTCACTACTAAAATAATTACAACCTGAACTACAACGTTGTAATAACACTGTATAGGTTATTATTATTATTATTATTATTATTATTATTATTATTATTATTATTATTATTATTATTATTATTATTATTTCTGTTTTATTCTACATATTATTATTAGTCTATATAACCTAACCTAACCTAACCTAACCTAACCTAACCTAACCACGGAGGAGGACACTTTAGCCTCCTCATTAGCTGTAGGGGGAAAGCGCCTTTCTAACCGAGTTACAGTCTTCAAGTTACACCTTGACATTTAATTGTCTAGGGGCCTGTAGGGTAAAAATTAATCCCATTGTCTCTCCCTTGATTATAACAACCTGAGGGGAGGGAGGGGAGGGAGGGGAGGGGGGAGTGGGGGAGTGGGGAGGGGAGGGGGGAGTGGGGAGGGGAAGTAAAAGAGACAGAGGTGGGAGAGAAAAGAGAGGGGTGATGTAGGGGAGGGAAAGGTAGAGGAGGAGAAGAGAAAGGGAACGAAGATGAGGAGGATGAGAGGAAAGGAGAGGGAATGATAGAGGAGAGGAGGAAAGAGAGGAAAGGGGAAGGCTCTTAGGCCATTAGAGAGAGAGAGAGAGAGAGAGAGAGAGAGAGAGAGAGAGAGAGAGAGAGAGAGAGAGAGTCACCATACACCATTCCTCCCCTGAATCATCCAGGTCTTTAAATGCCGAGTTGGTAAAAAAAAAAGTTGTCTTAATTTAGGAGGAGGAGCGGTTCATTAGGCCTCGTTAGTGATAAGACACCTGGGGGGGGGGGATGGGAGAGGGAAGAGGGGAAGGTGAGAGAGGGGGGAAGGGTGAGGGGGAGAACTATAGCCTAAGGGAGTGGGAGGAATGGGAGAGGTAAAGGTAAGAAGTTGGGGGATTTATAGACTGTGGGAGGGGATGGAAGGGGAGAACAGAAGAGATAGAAGGAGGGGGAGGGAAAGAGGAGGGGGAAGGAAGAGGGGAAGGGAAAGAGAGGGGAATCTAAAGGCAAAATGAGGTGACTGGAGGGGGGGGGGTAGGGTAGCGGCATCTATGGACTATGGGAAGGGAACAACTCCATCCCCACCCCCCCTCCTCCTCACCACCACTCATCACCAACACCACCCCCACCCCCCTCCTCATCACCACCACTCATCACCCCCCCACCCCCTCCTCCTCACCACCACTCATCACCAACACCACCCCCACCCCCCTCCTCCTCACCACCACTCATCACCAACACCACCCCCCCACCCACCTCCTCCTCACCACCACTCATCACCAACACCCCCCACCCCCTCCTCCTCACCACCACTCATCACCAACACCACCCCCCCACCCACCTCCTCCTCACCACCACTCATCACCAACACCACCCCCACCCCCCCTCCTCCTCACCACCACTCATCACCAACACCATCCCCACCCCCCAGCACCATTATTCACCACACGTCCATCACTCTAACTACTCCACCCTTACCAGTACACACTCCACAACGTCACCTACCACAGTCACGACCACACACACACCACCCACGTCTGGTCGTCCCGCCCACTCAACACACCCCACGCCACACACACACACGTCTTGTTCAGTACCCGCCCACACAACACACCCCACGCCACACACACACACTCCCCCCTCCTCCTCACCACCACTCATCACCAACACCATCCCCACCCCCCAGCACCATTATTCACCACACGTCATACTCTGAACTATCTCCACCCCTTACCAGTAAATTCTCCACAAAGTACTACCACAGGTCACGCCACACACACACACACGTCTGGTTCAGTTCCCGCCCACTCAACACACCCCACGCCACACACACACACGTCTGGTTCAGTTCCCGCCCACTCAACACACCCCACGCCACACACACACACGCCTGGTTCAGTTCCCGCCCACTCAAGACACCCCACGCCACACACCTCTAGTTCAGTTCCCGCTCACTCAAGACATCCCACGCCACACACCTCTAGTTCAGTTCCCGCCCACTCAAGACACCCCACGCCACACACGCCTGGTTCAGTTCCCGCCCACTCAAGACACCCCACGCCACACACGCCTGGTTCAGTTCCCGCCCACTCAAGACACCCCACGCCACACACCTCTAGTTCAGTTCCCGCCCACTCAAGACACCCCACGCCACACACGCCTGGTTCAGTTCCCTCCCACTCAAGACACACCCGTTCATGAAGGCTTCGAATATTTACATCTGAAGCTCCGGACTGTCAAATTATTCCGAATACTTTCATATTTCGAGAACAAAAAATATCTAAAAAGAAAGGTACGGAAATTAGATCTATCCTACAGCCTTAAATGAAAAGGTCGTGTGATTATTTATTTATATAGCTTAATACGAAAGTTAAATTGTAGTACAGGTAATTAACCCAGATTAATATTTTTTTGTTGTTAATTTCACTCGTTCACGTTTAATTACTGCAATGACAAAGTTCTAAATTAATTATCACGTTACTAAAAATACAGCTAATCATCTAGAGGGGGGGGGGGGGGGATTCAGTAATATTCGGGGGGAAAAAATCTGAAATATTGAGAAAGTTTTATAAAATCGAGGTTTATCAGAAAACATAAGTAAATTAACGGAAAAAAAATATCAGGAAATGAAAAAAAAAATCAGGAAAATTTATGATAACCAAGAAAATCCAACAAATTTAGGAAAATCGGGAATATTTAAAAATCTGAGATATATGAAAACCCAGGAAAATCCGCCCAAAATCCAGAATTATACTAAATCTGGGAAAATGGAAAAAAATCGGGAAAAACATTAAAATACATAAAATGACAAAACTTGAAGAAAATTTGAAATATTAAACAACTGTAAAATACGGGAAGATAAAAAATTAACTGAGAAAAGAGAAAAATCCGAGAAAAATCGGAAAATCTGGAGGAGGAGGACCCCTAATGTTAAGCTTCCCTGGGGGCCACAATATAATGAGGTCCTGGACTGGGCCAAGATGGGGAAGGTCTAAGGTCTTGATCTGCCCTAAGACCTGCGCAACAATCCCCATGTGATAGGTCAAGGCCATAAAGACCTATTTCTATCTGCCAAATTTCTAAAGTTATCAAATTTTCTGGATAATACAGCCAGTTAAAATATGGAACCTCAGCCAATTTCTAATAAGCTCAATTTCTGTAAAGGATTATCCAATTTCTGTATGGTATCTCCCAATTTCTGGAATATCACCCAATTTCGAGCAACAATAACCCAATTTCAGGAGAATATCACCCAATTTCAAGATAATCACCCAATTTCAGGAGATTACCACCCAAATTCTGGAGAATATCACCCAATTCTAAAGAGTATCACCCAATTTCAAGTTAATCACCCAATTTCAGGAGATTACCACCCAATTTATGGCTCCTCTTCGCGTATAATGAACTTAAATCACCAATCTTCTTATCTGCTCAGTACAGATTAGTGTACTACGCGTTAATTACTTTTTCACCCTTCAAACTTTAATTTAATTTTTTTAATATTAATAAAAAGATTAAGAACGTGTAGCAAGATAAACAGGGGTCATTATACCACTTAAAAGACCTTATCCCGTTGACGAGAGACGAACGGGCACACACACACACACACACACGCACACACACCTGACACTGTCCATCCTACTCACCCATCAGCGCTGGTGTTAAAAAAAAAATCCCTTTGAGTTGACGATACTAATAAAAATAATAATTAATTAATAACTCATTAAAACACAGGTTGAAAATCACGGAAGAATTAATATCCATAAAAAAAAAAACACCTGCATATATTCCCGGTTATTAAATCCTGTAATTAGCAGTGTTTTATAATTAATTAAAAACGCGTGTTGACATCTGGGGCATTTTAATTGGAGGTGAGTTTTTTGACAGGTGAACAGGGCGATCACACAGCTGCTGAACGTACAGGGGAAAAAAATATATATATGTTTTCTCATTAAGTGAAATTATAACGATGATGGCAAAACACACCTGGATGGCGACACTTACCTGTACACACCTGGTGGTAATGATGTGAGGATCATTACCTTTTTTGCCTACAACTAAGGGTCTGTCTTTCTGTCTTTATGTCTGTCTGTCTGTCTGTCGCTAAAATAACTCAAGGCCTGGGTTTGATCGAGAGGTAACAAGGTCCAGCCACCGGTTAAAGAAAACGATAACATGTAACACTTTCCAGCAGTAACTATATTAATTTACAGTAGCAGCGCCACTATACTCAGCCATGGTAACGTTTCGCGGGCAGTATTAACAACCGCTTGGATGTTTTGATTTACTCACGTCTGTAGCCGAAGATGTTAGTAATTTACAGTATAAGTATTTGGGTTCACACTACTCCTCTCATATCCAAGTACATGAGATGAAAAACAAACTGTACCTATAACTTGAGTACAATATTATATAACAAATACCTATAATTGAGTACTTGATAACAAATACCCGTAACTGAGTACATGGTAACAATTATTTACACCAGTATACGAGTACAAAATTATAATACCTATATTTGAGTACATATGATAAGACCATAGACCAGCGCATAAAATATTATAAGTGAACAATAAGACCAGTTTGTTAAGTAATATACATACACGTAGACCATATTAAGTACAGTATAATAAACCACAAGACTTCAGCAGTTTTAAGTATTATAAGTGGACCATAAGTATAAGGTGCATAGTTTGAGACTCTTCCTGGCAGGTGATGGAAGAGGCTCGCCTTCCCACGACACGACGGGCCCTCTGTATGCAAAACTCAGATGGTGTTCGTAATGTCCTCACCAGTGGAAGATCTATAAAGCTCAGCCAATGATAATACTTCACCTCATGTTGACGTATTTTGATTGGTTAAGAGTCGAGAGTATTGTCTATGATTATGAGGATTATTAATTATTATTATTATTATTATTATTATTATTATTATGCTACAAATTAATTTTCTAGTTGTAAATTATGACAATTATTTTGTTACTTAATATAACCAGTAATTATTATAGTCGTAAGTAAAATAATTATTATATCAATACTAAATATAATTTTTAATATCATCATTGGTGCCAGTATTGCTGAGAGAGAGAGAGAGAGAGAGAGAGAGAGAGAGAGAGAGAGAGAGAGTCACCAATCTGCCTCACTCACATCCTTGGCTCCGTGTTTCTCATCACCATCTGTTTCTTTCACCATCTCTCTCAGTCCAGTCCAACACTTCCTTCATCCATCCACCACTATTTCTCTCTCACCTACCACCACCCCTCACCTACCACCACCCTTCACCTACCACCACCCTCACCTACCACCACCCTTCACCTACCACCACCCTCACCTACCACCACCCTTCACCTACCACCACCCTTCACCTACCACCACCCCTCACCTACCACCACCCCTCACCTACCACACACCCTTCACCTACCACACACCCTTCACCTACCACCACCCCTCACCTACCACCACCCTTCACCTACCACCACCCCTCACCTACCACCACCCTTCACCTACCACCACCCCTCACCTACCACCACCCGTCACCTACCACCACCCCTCACCTACCACCACCCTCACCTACCACCACCCTTCACCTACCACCACCCTTCACCTACCACCACCCTCACCTACCACCACCCCTCACCTACCACCACCCTTCACCTACCACCACCCGTCACCTACCACCACCCTTCACCTACCACCACCCTCACCTACCACCACCCTTCACCTACCACCACCCCTCACCTACCACCACCCTCACCTACCACCACCCTTCACCTACCACCACCCGTCACCTACCACCACCCTCACCTACCACCACCCCTCACCTACCACCACCCTCACCTCCCACCACCCTCACCTACCACCACCCCTCACCTACCACCACCCTTCACCTACCACACACCCTTCACCTACCACCACCCTTCACCTACCACCACCCTCACCTACCACCACCCCTCACCTACCACCACCCTCACCTACCACCACCCTCACCTACCACCACCCTCACCTACCACCACCCCTCACCTACCACCACCCTTCACCTACCACCACCCCTCACCTACCACCACCCCTCACCTACCACCACCAGTCACCTACCACCACCCTAACCTACCACCACCCCTCACCTACCACCACCCTTCACCTACCACCACCCCTCACCTACCACCACCCTTCACCTACCACCACCCCTCACCTACCACCACCCTCACCTACCACCACCCTCACCTACCACCACCACACCTACCACCACCCTCACCTACCACCACCCTTCACCTACCACCACCCTCACCTACCACCACCCTTCACCTACCACCACCCTCACCTACCACCACCCTCACCTACCACCACCCCTCACCTACCACCACCCCTCACCTACCACCACCCTTCACCTACCACCACCCTTCACCTACCACCACCCTCACTACCACCACCCTCACCTACCACCACCCTCACCTACCACCACCCCTCACCTACCACCACCCTTCACCTACCACCACCCCTCACCTACCACACACCCTTCACCTACCACCACCCTTCACCTACCACCACCCCTCACCTACCACCACCCTCACCAACCACCACCCTCACCTACCACCACCCTCACCTACCACCACCCTCACCTACCACCACCCTCACCTACCACCACCCTTCACCTACCACCACCCCTCACCTACCACCACCCCTCACCTACCACCACCCCTCACCTACCACCACCCCTCACCTACCACCACCCCTCACCTACCACCACCCTTCAACTACCACCACCCTTCACCTACCACCACCCTTCAACTACCACCACCCTTCACCTACCACCACCCCTCACCTACCACCACCCTTCACCTACCACCACCCTTCAACTACCACCACCCCTCACCTACCACCACCCTCACCTACCACCACCCTCACCTACCACCACCCCTCACCTACCACCACCCTTCACCTACCACCACCCTCACCTACCACCACCCCTCACATACCACCACCCCTCACCTACCACCACCCGTCACCTACCACCACCCTTCACCTACCACCACCCCTCACCTACCACACACCCTTCACCTACCACCACCCTTCACCTACCACCACCCCTCACCTACCACCACCCTCACCTACCACCATCTCTTCTCCTGCACACAACAGCTGAGAAAACACACACACACACACACACACACACACACACACACACACACACTGTCTGCCGGGATGAGCAAATGTTTTCGCAACAGCCAGAAGAGGAGTTTCTAATGTGATTCATCTGTTTTAAGTGAAGGGAAGTGTTGGCTAGGCACGCCCACGCTCCGCCACGCTCCGCCACGCTCCGCCCCGCCCCGCCCCGCCCCGCCCCTTTACCAAAACCACACGCTAATAACAATAACAACTAATAATAATAATAATAATAATAATAATAATAATAATAATAATAATAATAATAATAATAATAATTCGTTCAAAAAATCACTTTCAAAATTTAGAGAGAAGAATAAACTACTTATATATTTATTCATTTTTGACAGAGAGATAAAATAAAAAAAAAAAAAACAGATTTTTTTTCCCAGTGTGAGGTAGAGGTAATTACTGAACTATCCTGGGATGAATAAAACATTCCTCTCTATGCATATCAAATTACGACCCACAAGATTAGGTTACTTATTTCTCTCCGTCTGTTGACTGGGTTTACATCTTGGGTTTAGTTAATGGGTTTAATTTTTTGTAATCTGTCTGATGTGGTTTACCTGTCGGGTTTATTTATGGGTTTTATTGGGTTTAATTTTGGGATTTTAATATGGATTTATTACCTGAGCATCTCGTTGGTTTACTCGAGTTTACCTTCCTCGTATACCTGATGAGTTTACCTGTTGGATGTATCTAATTAAGTTGAACAGATTCACTCCACAGGTATCCCTCATAAGTTTTAGTTTATACTTGGTGAGTGTGCTCGGATTTCCCACATGTGAGTCCCTTAGTAAGTTAACCTCGAGTATATTTCATTAGTATACTTGAGTTTACTCCTTGGGTATACCTAAGTTTACATACCAATCTCGGGTCAAAATGCCTGGGTATTGACCTCATTATGAACCCTGACCTTCCCTGGGCACCTCACTACACTTTGCCCCTGGTTATTAGGTCAGGTCTACCCCCCGTCCCTCCATGGCACGAGTTTACACGCTGGGTAGATGGTGTAGGTCAAGGTAAACAAATTTACCCCCGGATGGATTATGCCCTATACCCCGGGGGCACTATGGGTATATCCAGTTTGTGCCCCAGGGTGGAGAGTGACTAGGGGGAGAGGACACCCACGGCTAAACTGGCTTGTTGTACAGTAACCTAAGCTAAACTAAATTTAGCTTAACCTAACCTAACCTAACCAAACACCATTTTTTCCCTTGTTACCAAAACTAATATACAAACAGTCAACCATTTTCCCCTGTTTTACACCGTCCACCTTAAAATTACTTCATTTATTCCCTAAAAAATATTCCTTCGGGGTAAAATATTTCCCCCAGCAGCAATACCATGCAAATGACCTTGACTTAAACTTCCAGGTAATGTAATTTATGTATTTTTTACTGAATTATCTTAGGGGGTGAGTGACTGGTCGGTAAGGGGGGGGGGATACTGACCAGGGAGGGAGGGAAGGAGGGAGAGAGGGAGAGGGAGGGAGGGAAGGAGGGAGAAGGAGGGAAGGAAGGAGGGAGGGAGGGAAGGAGGGAGGGAGGGAAGGCTAGGTTAAGTTGTCTCTCGTCTCTTAACCTGACTTACCCATGTGGTCTGGGTCTTAATGGGTGACACACACACACACACACACACACACACACACACACACACACAAACAGCCCAATTAATCCATTAAAACTACCCCGTTCTCATCCAGACAACCATCAATAATACCACCATCACTAACACAAGGTCCAGAGTCCCCCTCGGTGTGGTAGGACTCACAACCTTCAGCACAGGTAGACAGTGACTATGGGTATTAATGAAGGCGGGGCAAGACAGAGCTAAGCCACCACAATTACACACGCCTGATTCCTGATACTGTACGCTGAGGTATTGTCGTCTGTGTGTCTGTCTGATCAATTATTATATTCATGTATGAAATCCATCGAGTGAATTTAAATCAATAAATAACTAATACATAAGTGAAAGTCCTGTAGTCGTCACCCCACTCCCCAAAAACAGTCGCCACGCCATCAAAAGTCGCCATTCCTTCAAAATTCGCCACTCGTCCAAGTCGCCTCCCTGAGCGGCCGGACGTCGGGGGATCGTCAGTAATGGTTAACCAATACGGTCGTTCTTCGCCTCAACACATCATATTCTCGTTTTCTGTGAAGATTAGTGCATCAAGATGGCCGCCGGGAGGGTTAGTAAACAAGTAAATAAAGAAAATGGGAAGAGTGGGTTACTGGGTTACTGTGTGTGTGTGTGTGTGTGTGTGTCATCACCCCCACACCGTCTGTTTACCAGTCTCAGATCTCAGTCAACACCCCTCCTTCCCCCCCCCCCCCCTCACCGCCTCCCTCGTACATCTTCCTCATTTATTCTCTGTAATATTCCTCAATTATCTCTCACTGTAGCTACTTTCAAGGTGTGGATCAGCAAGATACACTAAGACTTACATTAAATACATCGCAACCTTGACTTATGTATCTGACGTTTAACTTATGACCTTAACATCGACCTCTACAGCTAACTTGACCCTTGACCCAACATGGTAGTCTGAGGTCAAATAACTTCCCAAGTATTATACATCAATTATGACTCTCATTAACTAAGACAAACAATATAATCACCATAAAGATACCTGGTCAAGTTTCAACAGGTAAGGGGGAGGTGGGTGACACACACACACACACACACACACACACACACACACACACACACACACACACACCATTTAAAACACCATAATATCTTCTCGTTCATGTAATTGTTATACCGTAAACTAACCATTAAATATATTGGTGTAAAAACAAAAAAAACAAAAAACAACTAAAAAAAACAACAACAATATTTCCCAAGGGAGCCAAACATGTGTTACCGAGGCAGTAGAATGAGATATAAATTTGAACTTAAGCTCTCGTGTCGGGGATATACACGAGCATTAAAAAAAAGCTTTGGTCCAGGGTGTAGTGGGAGAGAGACCAAATTACTGGGTGGGGTGAGGATGGGGTCGGGTGGGGTGGGGTGGGGTGGGGTGGGATGGGTGGGGTGGGATGGGGGGATGGGGTGGGATGGGGTGAGGATGGGGGTGAGGGTGGGATGGGGGGGGGAGTTAGTTACCTGTCTTTACACGTATAGATAGTATGTCTCCCGTTATCACCTGTACCTATAACGAAGTGGTTAACCTTACCAGTATCGGAACGCTGTAGTTAAGCTGGGTTAAAAGTTAATTAAGTGAGTTATGTTTAGTTTAGTTAAGTTTAGGATAGATTAAGTTAGGTGAAGTTAGTGTAGGTTTGGTTAGGTTTTGTTTAGGTTAGGTTAGATTAAGTTAGGTTAGGTTAGGTTAGGTTAGGATTTTACTCTATATAATATCCTCTGCTTAATATCAATATTCTCTATTATATTGACCCTTAGAACACATTATATCTATCTTACATTCTATATTTTTCAACAGGGTGTCCGAAAATAATTACCCTAAAAAACAGTACGCTCTCATGTTTTAACCAGGGTAATCATTTATAGACACCCTGTATATTGTGATCAATAAATATACGAGTATGTTATAAAGTCACTCTTGGTCATCTGTTTATGGAAGCCTGCCAAGAGTTATTACCGAACCTCCCAGCCGTGTACAAGAGCCCAAGTGCTTGCCAGGGTAGAAGAACTCTCCCTCCACTCAGCTATACCAGGACCCGTGTTTTCCCTTCGTTCATCAAGCAGGAGTCACCCCCCATCACCACCCAGATGCTCCTCCAATGGTCGGAACAGGAGGAAATCACAAGGAACCGAGAGTGAGCTGCAGGGAAGGGTGAGGGTGGAGTGTGTCCGTGTGTTGCTGTCGGATTTGTGAGGCTCAGTTGTGTGCGTTTTGGTTACGTGTGCGTCTTTAACCTGAGAACGACACGTGCTACTTCCTACGTGTGCGTCTTTAACCTGAGAACGACACGTGCTACTTCCTTTCTTTAATTTAATTTTTTGGGATGGGAGAAATAACACACACACACACACACACACACACACACACACACACACACACACACACACACACACACACACACACACACACACAGCAGGAACAACAGGCCGGCGGCAATTACAGGCAAATAAACGACAAGAACAGCGGCACCAGATCGACACCACCAAAATATACACACCAATAACAGCACACACACACACACACACACACACACACATAACAATAATCTGTACAGGGATAACAAAATAAAAGAGAAGGAGTGAGAGGAGGAGAATGTTAGAGGAAGGAGGAGGAGGAAAGAAAAGGAAGAAGAGGAAGGAGGGAAGAGGAGGGAAAAGAAGGAGGTATAAGACGAATGAGGACAGAAAAGAAGGAAAAGAATGTAGAAGGACGAGGAAAGAGGAGGAGGAGGGAAGAAGAGGGAAAAGGAGGAGCAGGTAGAGGAGGAGGAGGGTGTGGATGACGGGGTGAGGGGTAGCAACGTAGTACTCAAGAGTCAGGCCAGGTCACCCCTCACTCCCTACACCCCCCTCCCCCTCCCTCTGACTAACACCTTCCTGATCATTCCCTAAGCTTTAGGGCCTAAAGTGACTTTTTTTTGGGGGGGGGGGGGGGGGAGGGGGGGGCCCTCCATCCCCTCATCTCCCCTCCCCTCCTCACACCTCACTCAATCTATCCCCCCCCCTTCCTCTTCCACCAGTCCCCTCACCCTCACCTCTCACTCTTGCGCCCCTTTCCCCTACACAGCTCCCGTCTTGTCATCTCACCCCTCTCCCCTCACCTCCCCTCTCCCCCTCACCTCTCCTCTCCACTCACCTACACAACCTTGGTCCCCTCTGTTCCTTGTCTGCTGACCCCTACAGGAGATGTCTTGACGTCTCCCCCTCACCTCTCCCCCCTCCTCCCTCTCCCTTCCTCTCCCCTCCCCCTCTCTCTTTGTCCCGTCCACTACACTCCCTCCTCCATCTAATCCTCTTCCATTATTTTCAAGTTTATTTTTATCTCCTTCTCCCTCTCTCCAGTCTACCGTTTCTCTACTGCAGGCAGAGGGTTGGCGATGGTTCGTCTGACGTACGTGTGTGTGTGTGTGTGTGTTTGTGTCACTGAGAGCTGGAAGAGGACAACAGGTGATGATGATTGTTCGTACTGGCGAGGGGAGGAGAGGGGAGGGGAGGGGGGGGGGGGGAGGGAGGGGAGGGGAGGGGAGGGGGGAGGGGAGGGGAGGGGGAGGGGGGGGGGGAGGAGAGGGGAGGGGAGGGGGTTATGGCGGTGTTGGTCATTAGTCGGACTGGTGAACCGTGGGTGACCGCTGCCTGGTGCACGGCATGAGAGAGAGAGAGAGAGAGAGAGAGAGAGAGAGAGAGAGAGAGAGAGAGAGAGAGAGAGAGAGAGAGATTAATTAAAATACGATAGCAAATCAAAAAAGGTAAATAAGTAAGTGAATATAGAATGAATGAAGGAAGGAAGGAAAGAAGGAATGAATGAATGGATGAAAGGAAGGGAGGATAAAAGGAAGGAAGGAAGGAAGGAAGGAAGGAAGGAAGGAAAAAAAGAACAAAGAAAATCCCCAAAATGTCTTAAATAAGAGAAGAAAACAAATTCAAGGAAAACATAAAACAAAGAAAAAAACAAAATATACAACGAAAGTAAATCGGGCTTTTGTTAAGTGGACCAAAAACCCGGATATTTTTAGCACCCAGGTTCTTCCTTGTGTTAAATCCGGGTGGGGGTGGGGAGGGGGGTGGAGAGGGAGGGTGGGGGGCTTCTGACTACCATAAGAACTTCAGTTATATAAGAGTATTGATAAAACGGATCTTTACAGGCAGTAAAAATAACTTCCCCGGTGAGAGAGAGATAGAGAGAGAGAGAGAGAGAGAGAGAGAGAGAGAGAGAGAGAGAGAGAGAGAAAGAGAGAGAGAGAGAGAGAGAGGTGTGTGTGTGTGTGTGTGTGTGTGTGTGTGTGTAAACATCTAAAACAGCCAGCCAAGAAAGACGAAAAATAAGAGAATTGAGAGGAAAAAAAAAAGCCATTGAAAATATAAACAAACTCGCGGTAGAAAATACAATGACAAAACAAACAAAATAAATAAATAAATAAATAAATACAAAAATAAGTATTAAACAAACAAATAAACGATACAAAGTAGATAAATTAACAAATAAATAACAATAACAATAAAAATATATATATATTATATTTGTAATGTTATAACTCGTGCTTAAGACTACCATTCTTTCGCTTTCTTTGGAGAGGATGAAGGGGTGGGGGTGGGGGGTGAGTGGGGTGAGGGGGAGGGGGGGTGAGTGGGGTGAGGGGGTGGGGGGTGAGTGGGGTGAGGGGGGTGAGTGGGGTGAGTGGGAGGGGGGGGGGAGGGGGTGAGGGGGTGAGGGGATCTTCTTATCTCTTTCCGATATATATGACGATTTTAATTGAATTGGGTCAGCGGAGACTCCTCGTAAACCTGTTTTTGTGTGTGTTGTTTGTGTTTGTTTGTGTGTGTGTGTGTGTGTGTGTGTGTGTGTGTGTGTGTGTGTGTGTGTGTGTGTGTGTGTGTGTATCTTTATTCCCTGTCACAACACCTATATTATTCCTCACACCGAGAGACAGTGAGACATAGACATCAATGAGACACGTAGACAAGAGAGGGAGACAGACAGACAGATAGACAGAGAATGGCACTAGGAGGAGAAAGAGACAGAAGAAACAGTAAGAAAGAAACGGACAATAAGAGGGAGAAAAACGATAACACACACACACACACAATGAGACAAAGAGGGAGAAGAGACATGAAGAGAAACAAAGAAATGGAGAGAGAAAATCAGAGAAAATCGACTAAGAGAGAAAGAAGAATGATGAACGAAGGAGAAGAAAGAAGAAACGAGAAGAAATAAGTAAAAAAAAAAACAATAAAAATAAACAAGAAGGAAAGAAGAAGAAATAAATAAAAATAAGAAATAAGAAAGAAAAACAAAAGAGGGTAAAGAAAATATAAAAAAGAAGACAAACTAACAAACAAGAATAGGAATGAAGAAAAGAAAAAAGACGAAAGAATAAGCAAGAACATCAATTTAAGAATAACCAATAAACTCGAAGACTATCACTCCAGGGGTAGGACAAGGAACACTCACTCTCCCTGTACCCAGTTCAGTGTGTGTGTGTGTGTGTGTGTGTGTGTGTGGCAGGACGGAGAGCAGGGCAAACCAGGCAGGGAATCACTCCTTTACGTGGTGGCTGTTGAGAGGACGTGATCTCACTTCTCCTAACATTGTATTGTCACTAGCAGGGGCAAGACACTAGTAGGGGCAAGAAACTAGTAGGGGCAAGACAGTAAAAGGGGTAAGAAACTAGTAGGGGCAAGACACTAATAGGGGTAAGAAACTAGTAGGGGCAAGACACTAATAGGGGTAAGGCACTAGTAAGGGCAAGACAGTAAGAGGGTTAAGACACTATCAGGGGCAAGACACTAGTAGGGGCAAGACACTAGTAGGGGCAAGACACTAGTAGGGGGCAAGAAACTAGTAGGGGCAAGAAACTTAGTAGGGGCAAGACACTAGTAGGGGCAAGAAACTAGTAGGGGCAAGATAGTAAGAAGGGTAAAACACGTGCAGGGGCAAGACATTTAGAAAGGGCAAGACATGGTTCAGTGCTTTTAAAATATATATTCAAGAGAGGAGGGGGGGGGGGTCATCTTGGTTTCGATGTCTGATGGCTAACAGTTTTTATCGTCGTATATCCAATAATGCCGTGTTGTGTTGTGTTGTGTTGTGTTGTGTTGTAGCGTAGCGTCGTGTCGTGTCGTGTCGTGTTGTGTATTGAGACGAAACGAAAACTTCTGATAAGAGAATCCAAAAAAAAAATCAAGGAACTTTTTTTTTTGTTTTTTTTCTTTTATTATGAAAAAAAAAAAAATAACTTTCACTGGTTGCGAAAGTTTTTGATGGCCAGGTCGGAACTTGTGACTGACTTGTCTTCTCTCCTCTACCGTATTTTTTTTTACATTATTTTTTTTCTTCTTCTCCATTAGTTTTGTTCGTTTAGCTTTTGGTCTTTTTGATGTGTCCGAGTCTATGTCTGTCTGTGGGGGTCGTTCAGTTACTGGTAGTCGTGTCTGTGTGCCGGTGAGTGTGTGTGTGTGAGTGAATGAATGAATCAGTACACACACACACACACAAACACACACACACACACAAGAGAGTAACTGGGAGGTTAGAATGAAATGAAAGTGAGATGAGAATTAAGTTTACAAGACGGAAATAAGATAATTACAACGACAGTGGAGAGAGAGAGAGAGAGAGAGAGAGAGAGAGAGAGAGAGAGAGAGAGAGAGAGAGAGAGAGAGAGAGAGAGAGAGACCCACTGATGACATTACAGTAAGAGGTAAGGTCGCCCCAAACTTTTTGATGACGCTAAAGAGGTTTTTCTCAGGCCTTCCGAAGTAATTGAATTTCATTTTTCCTTCTTTCCGTTAAGGTGACGGTGATGGTGACGTTAGTGATGATGGTGAGGTTAGTGATGGTGATGGTGACTTTAGTGATGGTGAGGTTAGTGATGGTGATGGTGACGTTAGTGATGATGGTGAGGTTAGTGATGGTGATGGTGACTTTAGTGATGGTGAGGTTAGTGATGGTGATGGTGACGTTAGTGATGAGGTAGTGATGGTGATGGTGACGTTAGTGATGGTGAGTAGGTGATGGTGACTTAGTGATGATGGTGAGGTAGTGATGTGATGGGACTTAGTGATGTGAGGTTAGTGATGGTGATGGTGACGTAGGATGGTGAGGTTGGATGGTGATGGTGACTGGATGGTGAGGTTAGTGATGGTGATGGTGACGTTAGTGATGATGGTGAGGTTAGTGATGGTGATGGTGACGTTAGTGATGATGGTGAGGTTAGTGATGGTGATGGTGACTTTAGTGATGGTGAGGTTAGTGATGGTGATGGTGACGTTAGTGATGATGGTGAGGTTAGTGATGGTGAGGTTAGTGATGGTGATGGTGACGGTAGTGATGATGGTAAGGTTAGTGATGGTGACTTTAGTGATGGTGAGGTTAGTGATGGTGATGGTGACTTTAGTGATGGTGAGGTTAGCGATGGTGATGGTGACTTTAGTGATGGTGACCTAAGTGACGTCTATGGTGACTTTACTGACTGCCTGGGGGGGGGGGGGGGGGGTTAACATGTCTTTAGTCCTTTGTGCTGAAACATTTATTCCAACACTACAACCAGTCACCATAACCTACCATAAAAATTCTCTACGTTAAGCATAAAAAAAAAACTTATACCTAACCCTACAGCAGTCCACCCAGCACCTGTGAACGGGAACCTAACTTTACACTTGGGGAAATATAGGCGGTCGAGTGCAGTCCCAACCACCCAGCCATAAACAGATCTCTGGGACACATTTCTACATATCATCGAGAACATGAATATAAAAAAAATCTCTCCTAGAACCCCTGTCTAGCCATAGAACCTCTTAAGGACTCGAGGTTCTGGTAAGAAGTCAAGATGGCCGACAAGATAAACCAATTAATTGAGAGTAAAGGATTGAGAACTCTCGATTTGTGGACAATACGGTGAGGTATAAAGGTTAACTGTAGTTTAACTCCTTATCTGACCCAATAAAGCCACTTCGACGCCAATTGGACCACCGTATTCACATCCTTAGTTAAATTAAGCTGTAAAGTTCATCCCACATGATTAATTTAAAGTAAAAAATAACTTTCATAACCTTTGATAATAAGAAAAAAAATTACGTGCAATCAGGCGTCAGACGATGTATGTGAAGCGAAAATAAATTTGACGTATTACCTTCTGATAACCTGAGACCCGCTGCTTAAATTTCCAATCGGTGTGGTGGTGGCGGCGTGAGGCACCACCTGGCCGGTTCCCTGAGGTATCTGTTATCGGTTAGTTATGCTCACGGGCGTCGCCGATCACCAGGAAGCTCAGATAGTCAACAAAGTATTACACCCAGCGGCCATGATTAATTTTTTTCTGGCGAACCTTTTGTGTTGGGGGGAGTGTTGGGTGAGGTGGTGATAAGCTGGTGTGTGTGTGTGTGTGTGTGTGTTTCGAGAGCGGTGGTAGGGTTAGTGGAGGTGGAGATATCACAAGTAAGAATGTTAATATGAATACACACACACACACACACACACACAGAGCCATATTTAGACAAAACACCAACAAGAGCCACCATCACCTCTGCTGTGTCTCGCCCATAATACCCACTTGACACACACACACACACACACACACACAGACTTCTCGCTCTTTACTGCCCATCCTGAGTCCATCTTACGTTTATGCTACGTTCATCTTACGACCCTTAGAGTCCATCTTACCCCGCCCGCTCAAAGCTCCTCGACACCTGTAATCGTCGACTCTGCAAAAATCTTCCGCCATCATGTAGGCTCTTGCCTCCTCGATCAGGCATCATATCCCCTCGTCGATAAGAGCATCAGATCCTCCTCCTGCTCCTCCTCCTCCTACGATCAGCATCGGAAACTCCCAGATAAAGCACCGGATCCTCCACCTCGATAAAGCATCACACCCTCACCCCCCATCCTCTTCCTTCGATCAGCAGCAAAGTCTCTTTGATAAAAGCATCGTGATCCTCCTACATATAGAATCAGATCCTCCTAGACAAGGAATCGGACCCTCTTAGAAAGGAATTGGAACCTCTTATATAAAGAATCTGTCCCGCCGATATGAAGGTTTTAAGAGGTCTTTTGTTGCGAATATGACGCCACGCTATGATGCTTACGCTACTTATTGTGTATTGATATTAAGAGGACCAAGTGTTGGGTGGGCGAGGGTGTGAGCAGGCGGCGGCGGGAATATATTAAAAGACATTTTTCAGAATTTGGGAGATAAGGTGATGAATTTTCCGCGGGAACCTTGGCCGTGCTCACAGGCTCACTATCTGTCGTCCATCAGGGTTACGACGAGTGCATAAATCTACGTTGTTTCTTATAGAGATAAACGTTTATATGACCTTATTCTAAAATTTTGTTCCTGATATCCATAAAATCTCATGTCTACATTTCCCACGGTACTTATGTATACAACATCCATGTATACAAAACATGTTGAATTACGTGTTTTACAGTAAACCATTTTAAGAGCCAATTCATCATCTAGACAAATACTTACAGTGAGTTTATATTAACCAAACCCATCAAGACTTCCATATAAATTTACCTGTATAAAAATTCACCACAACAAGGGACACAAGTGGTCAAAAGTGGAGCCATTATCAACCCACTGTTAAAAGGAGCGACTCATCAGGTGGACCAGACTGAGGTGACGAGTTAACACAATCATTGTCATCAAGTAACCATTATAAGAGTGTGTGTGTTTCCTTGAGCTGTCATCCACATATAAGTCTCATTAGTATTTCGCCTCAGTGGTCAGGGTACTAGCGGGGTCAAGACAATACGATGCCACAAAAAAAAAATATATATATATATCCCTCGAATAAATATTGTAAATTCTTAGAGAAAATATATTGGTTTTTTTTTTTTGCCCTTCCTCTGTTCTTGTTGCTGTGGTTTAGTCTGGCCTCTCAGCTTTATTGTGGTTGATGTTATTAATTATTTTTAGACAGACCTCTCCCCCCCTCTAACCTCCTCCCCCCCACACCCCCCACTCTAACTTACTCAATTTTTACCCATTCTACCCCCCCCTGCTTCTATCCCTCCCCCTTTCTCTCCCTCTTGGTAGTGCCAGTACCAGACACAAGCACTATCACCACCATCACCACCATCATCACCCAAACCACACACTAACCCCTTTTCCCACTACAGCTCCCTATCACCACTACCACCACCACACCACCTACCCAGCAAAAGGCACCCCACACCTCACTTCAGTACCCACTTAGGCCAACAAGTGTCTCTGCTATGACTTAATCTAAGGCAATATTGCAAAAGTGTGTTTATGCAAGTGCAATATCAGGCAGCGTGTGTGTTTTTTTTTATGTTTTTTTTTACTTCAAGCTGTTAAGATGTATGTCACCGAGAGTATTGCTTAGGTCCAGACTCCTTCTCTCGCTGTGATGTGTATTTGCAGTTTAATCTTACAGTTATTGCCTCAGGGATTGGAGGTTTATGGTGCTAGGGATTGGTTTCTTACTGGTTTAGGGATTGAGGGGCTTATAGTTTAAGGGATTAGTTTTAGTTTTAAGGGTTGGTTTTAAGGGATTTTAGGGATTGATTTTATGGTTCTAGGGATTAATCTTATAATTATAATTTCAGGGTTTCCATCTATCTCTCTATCTCTATTCTCTATCTTAATCTACCTATCTCTATCACCCTATCTTTACCTATCTCTATCTCTCTACCTGCCTACTTACCTATGTATCTTCCATCTATCCCTATCTCTACCTAATTGTCAATCTATCTACAAATAATCATCTAACATAAATATTGCAAAAACAAAAACATCCTGCTGACTCACAAATAAACATTATCGATACATATAAACACAAACAAATACTCTCATAGATAATGTTTATAATGTTTATGTTTGGAATTTTGTAACGAGACATTGTGGGAATATTTCTTGTCAAAGCTGAATTATTAAAAAAAAATAGATAATTAATGTTTTTGTCAATTAATGAATATTTTCGCTAATGAGGAATAGAAAAATTTACCATATATCTTTTTTAAATGATTTTTATTAATAACAATACTGATAAGTTATCGTACTCGTGGTGTCATATCGTATATCAAGGTTAAGTTATCGTATACAAGGGTTAAGTTATCGTACACAAAACGTTAAGCTATTGTACACAAGTGTAGCGTAAAGCTATCGCAGAGGAAGGTGGGGGGGAAGGGGGGGGGGTGTTAAGGTTATCCTGGAGCCAGCAAAGCAGTACGACCAGTCAGCCAGCAAAACGACTCCTTTCCACAATACGACCCGTTAGCTACTCAGGGTCGTAATCACCACCAATTTTCAGGCCAGTTGTTGTGTCGGCCATTATGGGTATTGACGACCTACTCCAAAACTCCTTCCGCCCCCTTTTCCATTAATTCTGTTCCTATTTTACCCTTTTCCATTGCTTCCCGTTCATCTTTCCCATCTCTTCCCCCCACACCCTTTGTATTATTCATTCCACCTGTTCCATTTCTCATTTTTATTGTTCATCCCTCCTCTTCCACCTGTCCCTTTCCATTACTACTCATCTTTCCCTTTATCCTCTCCCTCTCTTTCTATAGTCAGTATGTTCGACAATTTTCCCTTTCCACATAACCTCCCTTTCACCATCTCCCACAAACCTTCTTTTCCACATTCTCCTATCCCTTACTTCCCCCCCCCCTCACATCCTCCACTCCCACACCTCCTTCCTCTCCACAACTCCCTTCCCTCCTACACCCCCTTTCGTCCTCCTCCTCTCCCATATCCCCCTCCTATCGCTTACATCCTCCTTCCAAACACGCATTCCCCTTCTTCCTCCTCCCATATTACCCCTTCCCCACATCCCCTTCCTTCCTACCCCCTCCCTCCTCCCATCCCACATTTCATTACCAAAAAATTAATTAACCTTCCATACTCAGCCACAGCTTCAGTGTCCAGATCAGCGCCACGATTCTCAGTAACTCTTGCGTTAAATATTTTCTGGCAACAAAAGGTTGACCCACCAGGAAGGTATCTTGAACTGCCCCACTTAAGCTACCACACAATAGAAGCGAATTTAATGGCGGTAATATTGTACCCTGATTCTTTTATACCTTCCACCGAATTGTGAGAAAAATAAATACAAAAATAAAAAATAAATAAAATGATAGTCTATGAATCTTTAAGTATCGGGGTTTCTATCTCAAATCTGAGGTTGTAAATGGCGTCAAAAATGCTCTATGACTTTACTGTCTAACCAGATGGCTTCCCTCCTCCTACCTTACTAGCGATAGAAATAACGACGAAGGTAGATTGAGAAATAGTGTTGCTTGGCATTTCTCCTGGTCCAAGTCTCAACATCACCATAGACTATAGTTTGAGTAATATAGTTTTTCCTTTATGGTGGGGGCGAGTCCTTTTAAAAAACTCCTGCTGCCATTTACTCGGCCATTTGAAGGGTTATTGAGAGTATCTGTTCCAAGGTTTATGGTGATTTTTATGTAAATTTACACTATAAATGTTTACTGGAGATTGATTCGTTTGTGTGTTTTTGTGTGTGTGGAAGAGAGGATGTAGCACACACACACACACACACACACACACACACACACACACACACACACACACAAGTATAAAACAGCATCACGTCGCCTCGCCAGCAAGTCGATGATTCAGACGTCGTTAGGATTCAAGATTCGGTGATTCAGACGTTGTAGTGATTCGTGATTGGGCTGAGAGGGATGGATGGCCGAGAAGAGCTGCTGGAGATTAGAACAATACCCAATCAGCCATCAGGACAAGATGGCAAGATTCAGCGCTCAGATGGAGAGGGAGGGAGAGCTCTCACCACCTCTCTCACCTCTCACCACCACGGGGGGAGGGGGGAGAGGGGGAAGTGGGGGGGTGATAGTGGTAGAGGAGTTGGAGGACTGAAGAAGAGAGAAAGGAGAGTGAAGGAGGGAGAGTGGAGGAGTAGGTGGGGGATTGAAGGAGGGAGAGGGGTAGAGGATAAGGGAGGGGTTAGGGAGGGGAGGGGAGGGGAGATAATAAGAGGGATGGTAGATGATGGAGGAGAGAAGAAGAGAGGAGGTTAGATGATGATAAGAAAGGAAGGGTGAACACTGTGGCAGGAAGGCAGGGAGAGAGGCAAGGTGGGAATATGGTAGGGGAGGCAGAGGAGACAAAGGGGGGGGGGGGGCTGGAGGTGAGGAACGGTGACCAGACAACATTGGCAGGGGTGAGTCGGGCCAAAGAACCGCACGGGGGAAGAATGACAGGCCAGAGGGTGATGGAAGAGGGAGAGAATGTAAGGAAGGGAAGGACGTAGGAGGGGTAGGATGGAGAGACAAGAAGAGCAGGAGAGGGAGGATGGACAGGAATTAAGAGGGTCGGGAAGGGGGAGAAGGGAGGAAGAGCAGAAAGGAGGAGGAGGAGGGGTAGGAGGTGATGAACGGTGAGAGAGATAAGGTCAAATACCCCTCGAGCCTCAATCAACCAGGTGACCAACAGAGGAAGAGGAAAAATGAGACAATAAAGGAGAGAAACGATAATGTAGAGGATAATGCCAACTAAAATAAAACACTAAAGAAAGAAAAGGAAGTAGAAATAAATGATGATTAATCGAATTGTTGACGAAACTTAAGATGATAAGGCACTGGATGTAACACGTAAACACAAACACATCTGAAGCATAAACTTAGCCTCACCATCAAGAACAACCAGCCAAAAAGACAAGCAAAGTGAGGCAAGAATCAAGCAAAAAGACAAGCAAAGTGAGGCAAGAATCAAGCAAAAGACCAAGAAAGTGAGGCAGGAATCAAGCACACCCGAAGCACAATTAGCGTCAACCACGAAGTGCCACATCAGTAACAGGAGGACACGTCTCAGGGCCCCAGTCTTCGCCACCTCTCAGGATCTTCCAGTGAGCTGAGAACGAGTTTTTGGTGAGGTCAGCTCTTCTCTCAGGGACAAAGCCTCTCACTTATTAAGACCAGACTTCCAGGTTCCCCTCAGCTGTTGCAGGATTTCCTCGCCTGAACGTGTCCCATGATTCAACAGAGTCCTTGAAGGGGGGAAAACTGTACACCAATCTAAGAGTCGGCGGCGCCTCCTTCAGTATTTCACAGGAAGTCACAGATGGATTCCATAATGAAGGCAAAACAAAGTTGTTGTTTATTTATACTTGTAGTGTGAGGGTAGTGCTCTGGACACCCAAGGGACGCCCGGGCCGGTGTGGCGTTAGGGCGTCCCTGGACCATTGTACCAGGCCTCTCTGAAGATGTGAATTCCTGGAACCTGGAGTCACGTCTTGGGATTCTCTTGGATACGATCGGAGCCTCGGGGCAGGAGGAGCCTGTGATCAACACTGGATCCTTCTAGTCCTGGACCGTGCCAAGTGCTCCAGTTTCTGAGGAGGACCTTCAACCACAACCCGCATTAACGTGACCACCTTCTTGTAGTACACACTCGGTTATGGTGGACCAAGGCCATCATGGTGGAACAAGACCATCATGGTGGATCAGAGCCATCATGGTGGATCAGAGCCATCATGGTGGATCAAGGCCATCATGGTGGATCAGAGCCATCATGGTGGATCAGAGCCATCATGGTGGATCAAGGCCATCATGGTGGAACAAGACCATCATGGTGGATCAGAGCCATCATGGTGGATCAAGGCCATCATGGTGGATCAAGGCCATCATGGTGGATCAGAGCCATCATGATGGATCAAGGCCATCATGGTGGATCAAGGCCATCATGGTGGATCAAGGCCATCATGGTGTATCAAGGCCTTCATGGTGTATCAAGGCCTTCATGGTGGATCAGGGTCATCATGGTGGATCAAGGCCATCATGGTGGATCAGAGCCATCATGATGGATCAAGGCCATCATGGTGGATCAAGGCCATCATGGTGGATCAAGGCCATCATGGTGGATCAAGGCCTTCATGGTGTATCAAGGCCTTCATGGTGTATCAAGGCCTTCATGGTGGATCAAGGCCATCATGGTGGATCAAGGCCATCATGGTGGATCAGAGCCATCATGATGGATCAAGGCCATCATGGTGGATCAAGGCCATCATGGTGGATCAAGGCCATCATGGTGGATCAAGGCCATCATGGTGTATCAAGGCCTTCATGGTGTATCAAGGCCTTCATGGTGTATCAAGGCCATCATGGTGGATCAAGGCCATCATGGTGGATCAGGGTCATCATGGTGGATCAGGGTCATCATGGTGGATCAGGGTCATCATGGTGGATCAGAGTCATCATGGTGGATCAGGGTCATTCTATTTCTCTATTGCTTCCTATCTTCCCTCGCGTTATTCCTTTATATACTCTTCCCCTTTTCTTATCTCCAGTTCGTCCTTCTCTCCCTCTCTTATTCCTGCCGTTCCCCGCCTATCTACATACACTACCTAGCCTCCTTCCTTCCTTCCTTCCTTCCTTCCCTATTCTACCTACCTTCCTCTTTAAATTCTCTCTCTGCCTTCCTTCCTTCCTCCCTACACATACTTTCTCTCTCTCTAAACTTTCTCCCTCCCTCCCTCCGTCCCTCCCTCCCCATAATCTCTACTCTCTCACCCCCCCCCCCTCGATGGCTAACAGTGAGGGACAAGGGGAAACAGGGCAGGAAATCCACCTTTCCTCAACCTAGCCCTGTCTGACCTGTGAGGCGCGGGAGGTCAGGGGTCACGAAAGGTCAGGTCAGGTCAGGTTTAGTTTAAGTTAGGTTAGATTAGGTTAAGTCATGCTTAGAGTAATTAACACTCAATTGAAATGACCTGCTGCTGGGGTGCCTATTCTATACCTGATCCCGGGAGAGATAGACAATAAGAATAAATGGGAAGAAGAAAACATAAACAAAATAACAGATAAGTGACAAGGACAAGGTGAGAGAAGAGGTGGAAGAGAAGATGGGAGGAGAGATAAATAAATAAATAAATAACAATAATGCGAACATGTAAATGAGAATGGGAGAGGAGGAGAGATAGAGCTAATAAAGAGGGATATGAAGGAAGGGGAGTCAAGGAAAGTAAGAGAGAGAGAGAGAGAGAGAGAGAGAGAGAGAGAGAGAGAGAGAGAGAGAGAGAGAGAGAGAGAGAGAGAGTTTGGCAATATAATATAAAGAAATATATTGAGAGTGAAACATACATCATATCCATAAAGAAAAATAATATACTTTTAAGGATCTATATCAGGGAAGCTCGGTATATTGCTGAGGAAATATACTTTGGAAACATATTGGAGGAGGAAATATATCGAAATATATCGGTGAGGAAACTGACTGGTTGTGAAAAATATCGATAAGAATCTACATCAGGGAAGACATATATCACCACCATATATATATAGATGGATATATATCGCGGTATATGCGGGGCATTAGTGGATTGCGAGTGGTATTGCTAGTGAAGTAGATTAATGACCCCCTATGAACGACGAAACAGCTGGTGGTGAAATATACAGAATGAATTATACAAGAAAAAAACCCCCCCTGAATTTATAAGGAAAGAAATTGATTCCCGGTGAAATATATTCGGGAGTGGAAACGATTAAGACTACTACTGAAACATATCGGGTTGAAATATGCTAGAAGAGTGAGGAGGAAATGATTTTATACTGAAATATATTTTGTAGGGGAAATTATGAAAAATACATTTGTATAGGGCTTATCGTGTGTAACAATGACAAATTTATCACAGGGGTGCATAACAACAACAACAACAACAACAACAACAACAACAACAACAACAACAACAACAATAATAATAATAACTGGAAGAACAATAATATTAATAATAAACAACAACAAAAACAACAAGAACAACAACAAAAACAAAAACAACAAAAATAACAAAAATAACAAAAATAACAAAAATAAAAATAAAAATAATAATAATAATAATAATAATAATATTAATGATAATGATAATGATAATGATAATGATAATAATACTAATAATACTAATACTAATACTAATACTTCTACTACTACTACTACTACTAATAATAATAATCCTTCCTAAACTCCAAACATTATCCACCTCGTCTGGACATCAACATACAGTATCCCACCTCATTAAACACTTCCCCCCCCCTCTCTCCCCCTTCCCAACATTCAACATTCTTATCTACTACCATGAATCAACCACATTTTTCCCCTCGCTCTACATATGGTCGTAAGCAATTCATTAGTAATTCACAAAAACGTTTCACCAAGTTCTGATGAATAAATTTACGTTTTTTCTTCTTTTTTTTTCCATTTCCTTTCGTCTACTGTGTTGTGAATTAATGCGTGAGTTATATAGATAATCAGGTGAGTTCTGGCCATGTAGACCATCCCAGTTCAGGGTCAGAGGTGGAAATGAGTTCAAATATCTGGAAGGAATTCTATTAGTTTTCTAATCTTTTTGGGGGTGATGGGTGGAGGTGAGGGGGTTATGGGTGGGGGGGGTGGGGGTAAGGGGTGGGGTGAGGGGTAGGGATGGGGATAATGGGTGGGGGTGGGGGGTGAGGGGGGTAAAGGGTGGGGTGAGGGGTAGGGATGGGATAAAAACTATGTATATCCTTATCCCGTGACGATTATCCTCCACCTTCAGGTAAGTAACGTGACACCACCGCCAGGAGAGAACTAAGTCTTCCTTTCCTTTCCTTTCCTTTCTTCCCACGAGCTATGTCTCCAACTAGTAGTTCTTACCTTCTATCGTCCCCTTTCCTTCTCCTACAAGTCACTCCCTCCCTTCTACCAGTCCCTCCCTCCCTTCTACCAGTCCCTCCCTCCTTCTACCAGTCCCTCCCTCCATCTATCAGTCCCTCCCTCCCTTCTGTCATTCTCAACCGCATGAATTCCTCCTATTGCCCCTTCCTCTTCTCTTACAGTTCCTCCTTCCTACACCAATTGTTCCCTTCCTTCGTTCCTACCTCGTCCACCAGTCTTCTCTCTCACCTTCTTCCTTTCCTCCCTCCCTCCTTCAGGCCCTTCCATCAACCTGCAGGAGGCGCCACTCGAGGCGGGCACATGACACCGGGAGACGTGAGGAAGAGATCCCAACATGTTTCCTGGATACACACACACACACACACACACACACACACACACACACACACACACACACACACACACACACACACACACGACACAAAAAGCCTGGTAATGACGACAGGAAAGGACCTACCAGGGGAAACTAACTTATTTCTATTTTACTGTGTAAGTTGTCGCACCAAATTGCAGTACGAGATACAGAGAGGAATATCCCAAATGTAAATAGAAGTCGATTATGAGAAGGTTAATTTATTTCGTTTTTATTTTATTCCGCTTTTATGGCAAGGTTGTATGGCGACTTATAAATAAAAATAAAAATAAAAATACAAATATACGTGTATGAGTATTAAGCAAACAGATGTAATGTCTTAATTTATGGGTTTATGTGACATTAAAATTAGCTTTTGAAATTCCAACAATAACTTAGTATCAATGAAGTCTTATCTTATTCGTTCAGGTGTTATTTCAGGATTGTATTGCGCTTTACGAGAGAGAGAGAGAGAGAGAGAGAGAGAGAGAGAGAGAGAGAGAGAGAGAGAGAGAGAGAGAGAGAGAGAGAGAGAGAGAGAGAGAGAGATAATGACAATATATGAGAGTGTTACACAGGGTTATGTGTTGGGGTTAAAAAGCATTAAGACGTCGTGTGGGCTGGTAGGCTAGGGTTAGTTAGGGGTTGAGCCTCACCTTCCCTCCTCACAACCAACACATATTTCCGGGATATCACCAGCTGGGTGTTGACACAGTGCGAGGTCAGGGCTGTGAGGGGGAGAGATGGGTGGAGAGAGAGAGAGAGGGAGGTGGTGGGGGGGAAGGGGAAGGAGAATAAGGTAGGAAAAGAAGGATAGGAAGGTAAAAAAAAAAAGGAAGTAGGGGAAGGTAGGCAAGTTGAGACGAAGATGAAGATGGTGGAAAGGTAGAGGCTAGAGAGAGGGACGTGGTGATGAGGATAGGAAGAGGTTGTAACTTAGTGATGTGAATGGTGTAGCAATCTTACGTGTGTTTACCCGCCCGAATACTTACGTCTTCCCTTGAATATTACAGAGACACTCACTCCGATTTTCTCTTTTCCGGGTCCTGAAGAATAACATTGATGAGGAGGTAAACAGCGTCTCTCTCTTTGTTTACATTAGTATATCCGGGTCAAGTCTCTTTACCTGTCTGCCTGTCTGCCTGTCTGTCTGTCCTGAAAGCGTAAAAATACATCTATAGACTTAAATCTGACACCTACTTTTTCTCCCTCCATCGACCAGTCACCCCCTCCAATCGACCCTCCCTTCCTTCCTCCTTCCCTCCCTCAAGTCACTCCTGCTATTGTCCTCCCCCTCTTATCGCCTCTTCTCCTTACCACCTACTCGCCCTTCCCTTTCAAACCCCCCGCCCTTTCTCCATCTTTCCTCCCCTATCGTCAATCACCCCTTCCACCATAAGTCCATTCTTACTCCCCACTGTCCTTCCATCCCTCTCATCACCCCTTCCTCCCACCGCCCCTCCCTCCAATCATCCCTCCCACCATCCTTCCCTCCCTTCTACCGTCCCTTCTCCCGGCTGGCAGAGGGAAGGGACACAACATTAGGAACACAAAAATTTCATAATCCCAACACGGGAATCCCTACGAGTCAGGAACAAGTTATTACGACCTGTGGCCATGTTATTACGACCTGTGGCCATGTTATTACGACCTGTAGCCACAATATCACGGGGCAAAACCCGCAAGGGGCCACAATCTCACGGGACCAAATCTTCAAGGGGCCACACATCCACACGAGGCCAAATCCTCAAGGGGCCACAATCTCACGGGGTCAAACCCACAAGGGGCCACAATCTCAAGGGGTCACATCCTCACGGAGCCACATCCTCAAGGGGCCACATCCTCAAGGGGCGTTAAGTTTAAAGACAGTCGATCCAAGCATTCAGTGAACAGCATTGATCTTAAACACCTGAGAGGGATGAATTAAGGTTAATTACACTACAGGTGAAGGACGTTGTGCCGTATAATGAACCCGGGTCAAGGAGTTGATAAAAAGGTCTTCATTAATTGTAGTAATTATCCGTGTGTCTGTGTGTGTGTGAGAGAGAGAGAGAGAGAGAGAGAGAGAGAGAGAGAGAGAGAGAGAGAGAGAGAGAGAGAGAGAGAGAGAGAGAGATCAGTTAATTATTTAATTGTTTTTAGGTAATACATTCAGCTAGTGACTCTCTCTCTCTCTCTCTCTCTCTCTCTCTCTCTCTCTCTCTCACACACACAGTTAATTCCTCGATCTAACTTGTATCTTGTTAACAGCTGATGACTTAAAGCTACAGTAACCGGTAGAGATTTACAGCTAACGGGTCGAGATTTACAGCTAACAGGTTGGTATTTACAGCTAAGAGGTAGACAGCTATTGTAAATAAACCTGACTACAATAACACAGATGTTCTTGATATAAAGTTATTGTTTACCTAATCACGCTAATGAATGACCAAGAGTACAATGATCCAACCCCTTGAGTACAGACAACCCCATGAGTACGGTGAATAAAACCCTTGAGTACAAGTATTTAACCCCTTAAGTAGGATGATTTAACCCCTTGAGGACGATGACTTAATCCCTTGTGGACGATGACTAAACCCCTTGAGGACGATGACTTAACCCCTTGATGACGATGACTTAACCCCTTGTGGACGATGACTAAACCCCTTGAGTACGATGACTTAACCCCTTGAGGACGATGACTTAGCCCCTTGTGGACGATGACTTAACCCCTTGAGGACGATGACTTAACCCCTTGAGGACGATGACTTAACCCCTTGAGTACGATGACTTAGCCCCTTGTGGACGATGACTTAACCCCTTGAGTACGATGACTTAACCCCTTAAGGACGATGACTTAACCCCTTGAGGACGATGACTTAACCCCTTGAGGACGATGACTTAACCCCTTGAGGACGATGACTTAACCCCTTAAGGACGATGACTTAACCCCTTAAGGACGATGACTTAACCCCTTGAGGACGATGACTTAACCCCTTGAGGACGACTAAATCCTTGGAAAACATTTGTAACTTACTTCTATAATTCCACATGACCCACAAATTCACTTAGTCATTCCACCTCACTCGTACAATACAAAAAAGAAATTATCCACATGACTCCACATCACTCATATCAAATTCTAAATCTCCACAAATTCAAATTATTTCGGAATGGCTACAAGATTATCCGAGTTATCCGGAATTTCGGTCGGATATCCCCTTACGAGAATGTGTATATGTGTGTGTGTGTGTGTGTGTGTGTGTGTGTGTGTGTACGCTGGTTAGGAGTCGACAATGTTTACGGTTCAGTGAAGGTATTCGGTTATGCCGGAGTGTCAAACCCTTAACCGGCCACATACAAATTCAATTCAGAGAGAAGGAAAAAAATATTTACTGGGAAATTTTGAAATGTTTTCTTGTTGGTAGAGGGGGGATGGGGGGGTGGGGGGGATGGTGACGAAGGGAGGGAAGGAGGGGCTGTCCTCTCCATCCTTCCGTCCGTCCGTCCCTCTGTCCTTCCTTCCTTCCTTCCTTCCTTCCATCCTTCCCTGTCATTTTTTTATATTTTGTACCGCCCTTCTTTCCTTCTTTCTCTCTCTTCCTCAGTTCTTTTTCTACTTGTACCTCTCTCTCTCTCTCTCTCTCTCTCTCTCTCTCTCTCTCTCTCTCTCTCCTCCCTCTCTACAGAAAGGATGTAAAACGACCCAACCCTTCCACTTCACTTCCTCTTTATCCGTATCTATCCCACCGTCCTCATCCATCTCATTCTTTGTCACCCTCCCTCCCACCCTGTCCTTGTTCTTCCTTCTCTATCATCCTGTACCTGTTCCTTCCTCCATCTATCTTTCCTCTTCCACCCACTCCTCCGTCTACCGCTATCCCTCCCTCCCTCTCTCCCGCTACTACTACCCATACCTTTCTACTATTCCCCCCTCCCTTTTATCATTCTTCCTCCTTCCTGCATTCCTTCCTCCTACTACCTTCCTTCTTTTTTCCAACTACCTCCTTCCTTTCCGTTCTCTATCTCCTTCCCACTCCCTCCCTCCCTCCTTCTCTCACCCCCTCCCTCCTTCCCACCCATCAACCCTCCTCCTCCCCACTCCCTCCCTCCCTAGCCGACAGCTGAAAAAGCATAGCGACACCACCACCTCCTCTCCCCACGCCATCAATCACATCAGTCACCCACACGTTTTTCTCCTCTCCTCTCCCCTTCCCTCCCCTCCCGTCGCCATACCCTCCCCTCCCCTCCCCTCCCCTTCCCTTCCCTTCCCTCCCTTCTCCATACCCTTCCTTGCCTCTCCTCAACTTCACCCTTCTCTACCTCGCCTCCAGTCTTCCCTCCACCACTATATCTACTTCCTACCTCCTCTCTTCCTCCACGACTTCTCCCCTCCTCCACCCTCTCCCTCTCTTATCCATCCTTTCCCACTCGTCCACCTTCTCCCCTTCCCTATCAGCCCTACCACCGCCCCCTCACCCCCCCCCCCCATAAAGGCCCCATCGAAAAAGGATAATTTTTGTGAAACATTTGCCCCTATCACCCAAGACTTCTGTAACCTAAGAGCCCTGATTATTCGTGTGTGTGTGTGTGTGTGTGTGTGTGTTACCAACCAATATGACCCCTTTACATAACCTATTTATAAGTCAAAGTACTCAAGAAGGTCGGTATAGTACTCAGGGGTTAAAACATCATACTCAAAAGGGCTAAAACATCTCATTGGGTTAATTAATAGTACTCAAGAAGGTTGTCATAGTACTCAAGAGGGATGTCAGAGAATCGAACCCGTGTGTCTCCTGTAGTGAGTTAATGAGTGACCATGACGCCATAAATCGTAATTATATCAAATTCTTTTCTATTTCTGTCCATTTTTTTTTCAGGGAGGAGGGACAGGAGAGGTGATAATTTTGTCATTATCGGATGGAGGATTGGACAGACGGACGGATAAACAGACAGACACACAAATAACCTCCACCAAATTGCTGCATATACCCCCACCCTCCTGTAGCTTGGAGAAGAGGAAGAGAAAAATACAAATTAAATTTTTTCTCAAGTTTCCCCAGCGTCGGCATCCGTTTTCTTCGCCATGATAAAAAGAGAAATTCATTTATTGAGGCGTGGTATTTAGAGATTAACCGAAGGGGGGTGGGAAGGGGGAGGAGAGAGGGGAAGGAGGAAGGGGGAAGGAGGAAGGGGGAAGGAGGAAGGGGGGTGGAGGAGTGGGAAGGGGAGGGAGGGGGGTGTGAGAGGGAGGGAGAGGGAGCAGAAGAGATTATAGGGGCTTTTTCTCAACATACATTTATTATATCTTCTTATTCTTCTTTATTCTCCTCTTCCCTTTCTTATCCCACCTCTTCTTCCTCCTCTTTACCCTGTGTTAAGTGGTCTAAGTCATCTCTTTCTATCTCTTGTTTAACTTCTCTTTCATTATTCTTCTCTTATCTCCTTCCTCTTCTCCCCTCTCACAGCAATACCCCTCACCTCTCATACAAAATATATACCTCACCTCTCATCCCTCAACTCTCACTCGTCAGAGGACACAGGTGTATAAAGGGAGAGTTATATTTACCTGTGTGTGTGTGTGTACGTAATCGCTATGTATGACAATCTACGTACAATAGGAACTTCACCGTCACACTTATATCACCGTCACACTTATATCACCGTCACACTGATAAAGCCGAGAACAAACTGTTATGTAATTACAAGCGTCACACACTATTACACCAACAATACCCCCGTCACACATTCATAACATCCTCCCCGTCACACTTTTATGGGCCACAGCTCAGCGTTACGACTGTCACAACTCACGAGGCCGTAAAAAGGATAAGTTACGGTCTTACAACAGGGGGGGTGGGGGAGGGGGTAAGGGGGAAGAGGGTGGGGAAGGAGGGAAGGGGTTAGGGGGGGGAGGGGTAATCCGGGTCAACAGCGGAGCGTGAACCAGGTCTTTAGTTTAAAGACCTAAATGCCTTTGTTTCAGTGGGATCTAAGTCTTTGTTTTAGAAAGATTCCACATGTAACGACCTGACCTAACCTAATCTAACCTAACCTAATCTTATGTAAAGTTACGCTCATGAGTAACTTCATATTTGAGTTAAGGTTCGTAACAAAATTACACCGGTCAACACAATTTTTCTGGCACAAGGTTTTTAAACGGATTTTAAGTAAATTTGGGGTGCAGAATCCAAATATGACTTTGGTTTTTGTCTATCACGTCAGGTTTTTGAGATATACCATATTGCACTTTTGCTGGGAAACGTAAACTTTTGGATCAAAATTGACGGTTTAAACATGTATACATAAATTTTTTCAGCATTATAATTTGTATTTTTCTATAACCAAAAATTGTTAATATCAAATTGGAAAGTTAATGCACATATAATATTTAAATGTAACATAGAAGGGTGAAAAAAAACAATTAATGTACGGTAGAAATAGTGCAAGTATTAAGATCAAGTTACAGTTACATAAACTTCCTCTTTTTGGCCGATCTCTTATGTACAGCTTCTGGAATGTCTCTCATCAAACTCCAGCAGTAGTCCGCCATCATGTTCGAGTCCCATCGACCTTGGTAACGTTTTTCCATTACTTTAATGTCTTGATGAAAGCGCTCCCCTTGCTCCTCGCTCACTTCTCCCAGATTTTCTGGAAACTCGTCCAAGTGACTGTGTAAGTAGTGAACCTTGATACTCATTCTGCATCCAAGTGCATGTAAACTCAAGAGCAGCTCTTCCACAATTTCTTGATAGTTGTCCGCTTTCTTGTTCCCTAAGAAGTTCCGCACCACATTAGAGAAAGCATTCCAGTTCTTGCCTGTGCCTCAGTCATTGTTGCAAGGAAGTGTGGATCTCTGAGTAGTGTTCTTATATGAGGTCCATCAAAAATCCCTGCCTTTTTCTTCTCGTCGCTAAGACTTGGAAAGGTTGAGCATATATATCTGAAACACTCTCCACTATGATCAAGAGCCTTGACGAATTGCTTCATGATACCAAGTTTTATGTGCAGAGGAGGAAGGACAGTGTTTTTCCTGTCAACCAGAGGATCGTTAATGATATTCTTGTCACCAGGCGTCAAACTATGTCTTGGTGGCCAATTCTTTTTCACCCAATGGTCTGCTGTAGCCCTGCTGTCCCAGTAGCACAGAAAACAGGGATATTTGGTGTACCCTCCTTGCTGGCCCAATAGAAAGTTTACCATTTTCAAGTCCACACAAATTAACCATTCATGAGCATGGTATTGCAACCTCTCTAGAACAGTGTTAATGTTTTCATACTCTTCTTTAATTTGTACAGAATGTCCGATTGGAATTGAACCATACTTGTTTCCGTTATGAAGAAGAACACATTTCAAGCTCCTTTTAGAACTGTCAATAAAAAGTCTCCAATCCTTACTATCATATGCTAGTAGTCCCATGGAGAGAAGAAGTCCTTCTACATCATTACAAAAAACAAGCTGGTCATATGAATGAAAGTACTTCCGCAGTTGCTCTTCTCTGTTGCGATAAAAGGAAACACTCGTGCCAGGTTTTAAGAGTCGTTTCTCTTGAAGCCTGGAAGATAACATTTCAGCAGACTGTTTTGGCAAATTTAGATCTCTGACCAGATCATTCAGTTCTGACTGAGTAACAACGTTGGCTTTTCACAATCTTCACCAGATGGCTTGAAAAGATCAGTCTCTTCATCTTCATCAGTAGAAACAGGTGAATTCCGGTCTATATCCTCAATCTCTGGTAGCTCAGTAAATTCTGGCACGTTACGTGATGGAGCAAATCTGAGATCAGATTTGGATTCAGCACCTTAAAGTTAGTAAAAAACAGTTAAAAGGTTTCATGCCAGAAAAAACAAATATTTTTTTGTAGACCAGTGTAATCTACTTCGCAAAATTAGGTAATATTTCCCCCAAAATTCGAAAATCTACTCCCCCGAAAAGTCGATAATCTACTTTCCCGAAAAGTAGAAAATCTATCTACTTTTCGGGAAAGTAGATAACCAACTTTCCCGGAAAGTAGATATTTCCCATTTTTTATGATACAAATTTCCCGTTTTCTATGATAATCTACTTCGCAAAATTAGGTAATATTTCCCCCAAATTCGAAAATCTACTTCCCCGAAAAGTCGATAATCTACTTTCCCGAAAAGTAGAAAATCTATCTACTTTTCGGGAAAGTAGATAACCAACTTTCCCGGAAAGTAGATATTTCCCATTTTTTATGATACAAATTTCCCGTTTTCTATGATAATCTACTTCGCAAAATTAGGTAAGATTTCCCCCAAAATTCGAAAATGTACTTCCCCGAAAAGTCGATAATCTACTTTCCCGAAAAGTAGAAAATCTATCTACTTTTCGGGAAATTAGATAACCAACTTTCCCGGAAAGTAGATATTTCCCATTTTCTATGATACAAATTTCCCGTTTTCTATGATAATCTACTTCGCAAAATTAGGTAATATTTCCCCCAAAATTCGAAAATCTACTCCCCCGAAAAGTCGATAATCTACTGTCCCGAAAAGTAGAAAATCTATCTACTTTTCGGGAAAGTAGATAACCAACTTTCCCGGAAAGTAGATATTTCCCATTTTTTATGATACAAATTTCCCGTTTTCTATGATAATCTACTTCGCAAAATTAGGTAATATTTCCCCCAAATTCGAAAATCTACTTCCCCGAAAAGTCGATAATCTACTTTCCCGAAAAGTAGAAAATCTATCTACTTTTCGGGAAAGTAGATAACCAACTTTCCCGGAAAGTAGATATTTCCCATTTTTTATGATACAAATTTCCCGTTTTCTATGATAATCTACTTCGCAAAATTAGGTAATATTTCCCCCAAAATTCGAAAATCTACTCCCCCGAAAAGTCGATAACCTACTTTCCCGAAAAGTAGAAAATCTATCTACTTTTCGGGAAAGTAGATAACCAACTTTCCCGGAAAGTAGATAACCAACTTTCCCGGAAAGTAGATATTTCCCATTTTTTATGATACAAATTTCCCGTTTTCTATGATAATCTACTTCGCAAAATTAGGTAATATTTCCCCCCAAATTCGAAAATCTACTTCCCCGAGAAGTCGATAATCTACTTTCCCGAAAAGTAGAAAATCTATCTACTTTTCGGGAAAGTAGATAACCAACTTTCCCGGAAAGTAGATATTTCCCATTTTTTATGATACAAATTTCCCGTTTTCTATGATAATCTACTTCGCAAAATTAGGTAATATTTCCCCAAAATTCGAAAATCTACTCCCCCGAAAAGTCGATAATCTACTTTCCCGAAAAGTAGAAAATCTATATACTTTTCGGGAAAGTAGATAACCAACTTTCCCGGAAAGTAGATATTTCCCATTTTCTATGATACAAATTTCCCGTTTTCTATGATAATCTACTTCGCAAAATTAAGTAATATTTCCCCCAAAATTCGAAAATCTACTCCCCCGAAAAGTCGATAACCTACTTTCCCGAGAAGTAGAAAATCTATCTACTTTTCGGGAAAGTAGATAACCAACTTTCCCGGAAAGTAGATAACCAACTTTCCCGGAAAGTAGATATTTCCCATTTTTTATGATACAAATTTCCCGTTTTCTATGATAATCTCCTTCGCAAAATTAAGTAATATTTCCCCCAAAATTCGAAAATCTACTTCCCCGAAAAGTCGATAATCTACTTTCCCGAAAAGTAGAAAATCTATCTACTTTTCGGGAAAGTAGATAACCAACTTTCCCGGATGGACAGGAGGAACAGACATGACAGATGGACAAAAGTTTAGACGGATAGCAAGACTAACGCACAGACAAACAGACAGACAGAAGGACTACCCGAAATCAGACATACAAAGAAACAACAGGATTAACGCGCAGACAGAGAGAAAATCCTAAAACACACAAAAACAGAAAGACAGACAAGACTAACGCACAAACAAACAAATTGCAGGAATAATACACAAACTTTTACACAAACAGACAGACAGACATGATTAACAAACAAACAGAGACAGGCAAACAGCAAGACTAACCCACAAACAAACACACAGACAGAAGAACTAACGCACAAACATAAACACAGATTGGCAGACAGGTAATTTTATCCACTGTCTATTCTACATACACTTTTGGGTTCCATTTATTACGGGAGACTAACAGCCAATTACTGCACCAACATCTGCACCTCAACCCAAGACCCGCGAGGGAATGTGTTAGTGGTTTATGAGGATAAAATGAGCAGGTGAGGTGAGATGGGGGGGGGGGGAGAGGAGGGGAGAAGGGAAGAGGAGGGGAAGGGAGAAGGGAAGGAGAGAGAGAGTGGAAGGGAGAAGAAGAGATAGGAGGGGAAAAGGAAGAAGAGAGACTAGTAAGGAGAGAGAGAGAGAGAGAGAGAGAGAGAGAGAGAGAGAGAGAGAGAGAGAGAGAGAGAGAGAGAGAGAACACATAAATATATACCACTTTAACTAATAAATAATACCTCAGTTACCCCCATAAACATATCCAATAATGAGTCCCGTTTTCTATGATGGCATTTTAATACCTGTACGCTAAGCTTCTGTAATCGTCAGTATGTATTTTTTTTTATTTACATTCTCCTTATTTCCTTACCTATTAATATTTATCACCAGCTATATTACGAGATTTAGCAGAAAAACTTAATTCCCCCCCCCCCCCTCCCCCCCCAAAAAAAAATAAATGAAAGGAAATGAAATATAATAAAAATAAATAAAATAAAATATAATAAAATACGTTACTGTAATGCATTTAAAATTCCAACAAGACAATATTACTTAAAAAAAAAATAATATACCCTGTAATCCTTAAAAATTACAGAAAGTACCAAAAAATGGCTTTATTTCACAGTAAGGAGAGTTCTTCCCCTTAATGTCTCTGATTCCCCCCTCCCCTCTCCCCACCTGAAATTATCACCAGGATTTAAGAGTGCCATGTTTTACCCCTCTTCCCCCCCCCCCCAAGCACCGTGGTGGGGGACAATACACACACACACACAGGGGAAGTGGAAGGGGGAGGGGGAGGGGGAGGGGAAGGGGGTATTTTTTCTAATAAGCAAAGGAAATGAAAGGAGAGAAAAGTTCATGTACGTAAACACACACACACACACACACACACAGGGGGGCGGGGGAGAGTTATTAAGAGCATAAATTACTTTCTAGAAATATAACATTATATTCAGAATTCCCCCCCCCCCCCCCCTGACCCCTCATGAGGACGAGGAGGGTGAGGAAGGGGGTAGAGGAGAGGGGGGGATGAGAGAGTGAGGAAAAGGGAAGGGTAATAGAGGAAGGAGAAGGGGAGGGAAGGAAGGGGACAGATAGAGCAAAGGAGGGAGGAAGGAGGGAAGAGGAAAGGAAGAGAGGGGAGGAAGGGGAGGGAAGGGGAGAAGAGAGGGGAGGGAAGGGAGAAGGAGAAAAGAGGGAGGGACGATAATTGGATACATATAGTATGTGGAAAAAATGGAAAGATAAATGGTAGTGACATAAATATGATTAGAAAGGGAAGTGAATGGGTGCAGAAATAGGAATGGTTAATAATGGTAATGGTGAGGAATGGTAATTGAAAGGAATGGTAATGGTCAGGAATGGTAATAGTCAGGAATGGTAATGGTGAGGAATGGTAATGGACAGGAATGGTAATAGTCAGGAATGGTAATAGTCAGGAATGGTAATAGTCAGTAATTGTAATGGTCAGGAATGGTAATAGTCAGGAATGGTAATAGTCAGTAATTGTAATGGTCAGGAATGGTAATAGTCAGGAATGGTAATAGTCAGTAATTGTAATGGTCAGGAATGGTAATAGTCAGGAATGGTAATAGTCAGTAATTGTAATGGACAGGAATGGTAATGGACAGAAATGGTAATGGACAGGAATGGTAATAGTCAGGAATGGTAAAGATTTAAAACCGATATAAATAAACAAGGTAATGATTAAACCACAGAAAATAACGAACTACTTTAACCACCACACAACACACTTAACCCTTAGTTACCTGCAGTAATTAGGAGCGGGATTCGTGTGTATCTCAGTTGCCTCTCACCTGGGGACACGAGCAGGTGGGGAGAGAGGGAGGAGGAGAGGGGGAAAGAGAGGAGGGAGAGGGGTAGGGGGAGGGGTAGGGGAAAGGGGAGGACGGAGGTAAGGGGATGAGAGAGAGGAGGGGAAGTGAGGGGAGGAGGAGAGGAGGAGGGGAGGGGAGGTGAGGCGAGGGGGGGGGAGGTGGAGGTGAGGGGGGATGGGTGAGGGAGGGGGAAGAGGGGCGTGGGTATGTTTACATTTTATTTATCTAAGTGAGGAGGGAGGCAATTTGAGGTGTGATGAGATAGAGGAAATTACCATGAATAAATCTACGGAGTTATCTACCCACGTTTCACTATCTTTTTTTAAGTTTATTGTCATCTACAGAATATATTAAAACACTACAGTACACGACATGTAATAACAATAATGATAATAATAATAACAATAATAAATAATAAATAATAAATAATAATAATAAATAAAAATAATAATAAATAATAAATAATAATAATAAATAAAAATAATAATAATAAATAATAATAATAATAATAATAATAATAATAATAATAATAATAATAATAATAATAATAATAATAATAATAAAAAAACAATAATAATATTTTACTACTATCATCATCTTTCCTTTACAACTACTTTTATTATCAGTATTGTTGTTTTAATTTCATATCTATTACACTGGGGAACAAAATTCAACTTTTTGTCAGTTGCATACATTTTGAGACTTGTTTCTGGGTAAATTGAGGTCACTGATTTCAAATATGGCACCCGTTTTTTTCTATCGGGTCTAGTTTTGTTGTGGTGAGTTACCTACCATTTACTACTATATATAGTTAGACTATCATATACTACTGCTAAAAATCTAAACCAGCACACAGAGAGGAATTACCAAACACGTAGAATTAATTTTTAATTACTTTTATTTACCTTGACAAGCATATTTAGGATTCATCAGTTGCTTTTGTGAACTATGCCAGGCACAAACTTGCGTTTAATGGACTGTCTTGAATGTCGCCTCTCAGTGCAGTCTCGCTGAATGCTCCATCAATAGTCCGCCATCATGTGAATGTCCCAGCGACCTTGATACCTGTCTTCCATGACTTTGATATCCTGGTGAAAGCGTTCACCTTGCTCATCACTCACGTCCCCCAAGTTTGCCGGAAACAGTTCAAGATGACTGTTCAGGAAATGCATCTTAATGCTGATGTTGCAACCTAACACATGGAAACTTTCCATCAAAGATTCAACGAGCTTTTTATAGTCCTCTGATTTCCTGTTTCCAAGAAAGTTCCTTACAACAGAAACGAATGCTCCCCATGCATTTCTCTCAACATCATTCATGGATTGAGTGAAGGCTTGGTCTTTAATCAGCGTCCTAATTTGAGGGCCTTAATACATAGTTTGATGAGTTCGATGAAGTCGTCTTTCGAACTCATCAAAATATGTATTAAGGATTGCAAATTCGAATTCAATGGGGAATATTATGCTCAAAAATTTGGTATGGCAATGGGTAATCCACTCTCACCTGTATTAAGCAACCTATATATGGAATTCTTTGAAAAGAAACTATTAAGTAATATTTTACCACCCTCAGCAGTCTGGTTTAGATATGTTGATGATGTATTATGTCTCTGGCCATGTAATGAGGACCTAAAAGTTTTCCTACCACAACTTAACAACTTAGCCCCCTCGATCAAATTCACTGTGGAATTAGAGCAAGACTGTAAATTGCCATTCCTAGACTGTCTGATACACAGAATAGGTAACACTTTTAAGTTCAGTATTTATAGAAAACCAACCAATGTGTGTTCATACATTCATTATTATTCTGCCCACCATAATAAAGTCAAACAGTCAGTATTTACAACAATGTTTTTACGTGCCTTGAGAATTTGCAGTCCGGAATTCATCGATGAGGAATACAAATATATATATAATATTGGCTCAAACCTTAAATACCCTAGATCTTTCATAGACAAATGCTTAAACATTACTAAGAAAACTTTTTATAGAACTGATCCCAAGCCCACCCATGACCATAAGAATATCTTAATATTACCATTTCACAAAAATTTCTCACACATTCCGGCACAGCTAAAATCTTGGAACGTCAATGTGGCATTTAAAAACTCATGCACTGTTAAACAAATGTTAATCAAGAACTCCCCCAACAACACAATTGGTTGCATTTATAAAGTTCCTTGCAAGGAATGTAATATGTTTTACTTAGGCCAGACAGGTAAAGATCTTGTAACTAGAATTAAACAACACAAATACAGTGTTAGGACAGGCCAGGAATCCACATGCTCTGTTTGTTCATTTGAGGGATAACAAGCATTGCATTGACTGGGATAATGCCTCCTCAATATTACCATGTAATTCAATTGATAGTAGGAACATCATAGAATCTAGTCTTATTAAACATACCGAAGCATTCAACATGAATTTGAGTTACGGCATGTACAAGCTGGACAACTTTGTAATTAAGAAGATTTGTGATCAGGTGAGAGGGCGGGTCGCTGCCCCATCTGACCCAACCACCAACCGTTGTGTGCCATTTAAAGATTAGTAGGGTCATTACCTGACCATTGTGGACCTGGTCTCACCCTCCTCTGTATATATTCATCTTGTTCTGCATTACTCTATCTAGTCTGTACTCACCCCTGAAGATGTGAATTACACGAAAGCGCTTGGGAACTTCGTGTTTTCTTCTTTCCTGGTGGTTATCAGCATATATATATATATATATATATATATATATATATATATAATATATATATATATATATATATATATATATATATATATATGTATATATATGTATATTCATATAAGCAGAGTGGCGCAGAGGAAGCGCGCTGGGCCCATAACCCAGAGGTCCGTGGATCGAAACCACGCTCTGCTTAGAATATTTTGTTAGGTAGTAGACAGCTACCAAACAGTGAGGTACTGCAGCCTGGGAAGATATTGGAAGCATAACAATGGGGAACAAAATTCAACTTTTTGTCAGTTGCATACATTTTGAGACTTGTTTCTGGGTAAATTGAGGTCACTGATTTCAAATATGGCACCGGTTTTTTTCTATCGGGTCTAGTTTTGTTGTGGTGAGTTACCTACCATTTACTACTATATATAGTTAGACTATCATATACTACTGCTAAAAATCTAAACCAGCACACAGAGAGGAATTACCAAACACGTAGAATTAATTTTTAATTACTTTTATTTACCTTGACAAGCATATTTTGGATTCATCAGTTGCTTTTGTGAACTATGCCAGGCACAAACTTGCGTTTAATGGACTGTCTTGAATGTCGCCTCTCAGTGCAGTCTCGCTGAATGCTCCAGCAATAGTCCGCCATCATGTGAATGTCCCAGCGACCTTGATACCTGTCTTCCATGACTTTGATATCCTGGTGAAAGCGTTCACCTTGCTCATCACTCACGTCCCCCAAGTTTGCCGGAAACAGTTCAAGATGACTGTTCAGGAAATGCATCTTAATGCTCATGTTGCAACCTAACACATGGAAACTTTCCATCAAAGATTCAACGAGCTTTTTATAGTCCTCTGATTTCCTGTTTCCAAGAAAGTTCCTTACAACAGAAACGAATGCTCCCCATGCATTTCTCTCAACATCAGTCATGGATTGAGTGAAGGCTTGGTCTTTAATCAGCGTCCTAATTTGAGGGCCGTCGAAAATACCTGCTTTGAGTTTTTCTAGCGTTAAACCAGGGAACACTTCACACAGATACTTAAAACAGTCACTGTCAGTATCGAGCGCCTTGACAAACTGTTTCATAAGGCCCAGCTTGATGTGAAGGGGCGGGAAAACAATTTTTTCACGTTCCACTAGGGGTTCATAAATGATGTTCTTTTCCCCAACATTGAGGCTTTCCCTAACTGGCCATTCCTTCTGAATCCAGTGTCTGTCTTTGGCTCTGCTGTCCCAGAGGCAGATAAAGCAAGGAAATTTTGTATACCCACCTTGCTGTCCTAGCAAAAAATTGACCATTTTTAGATCAACACAGATGATCCATTTGTGTTCTTCATATTTGAGTCGCTCCAAAACCGTTTTGATGTGTTCATATTTTTCTTTCAGGTGTACTGAGTGCCCTATGGGTATTGCGCCAAAGATGTTGCCTATATGTAATAAAACACACTTCAGACTCCGCTTAGAGCTATCTATAAAGAGGCGCCACTTTTTCGGATCATAACCTGGAGCTCCCATCGCGGTGACTAATCCAGAAATATCACAACAGTAGACGAAGTCAAATTTAGAATCAAAGAACTGTAAGAGGTTCTTTTCTCTGTTGCGAAAGAATGTTACCTTTGTGTCTATTTTCAGCAAGTTTTTATCTTTTAACCGTGAAGCCAACAATTCTGACAGCTTTTTAGACAGACCCAGATCTCGAACTAAGTCATTGAGTTCTGCGTGGCTAAATGTTTGCGGTTCTGTTGATATGCACTAATGCACACACAAATCTATATTTGACGCACTGATGTAATTAAGAATTATATTTGATGAATGTAAACTAATATGCTTATTACCTCCCTTTGCTATTTTCAGAATCTGCGACCTGATATGTAAATTGCCGCGTAGCATCAAAACTAGACCTGATCTGCACAAACGAATGCCATTTTCAGAATTTGTGACCTCAAATCTACCAGAATCAAGTGTCAGAACTCATGCAACCGAAAGTGTGTTCCCCAGTGCATTCATTGTCTAATGGTAGACCCTGCTGCCATATAACATCATGAAAACTGTGACCAAGTCACAGGTTGCTGATGTGACTTTCTGCCTCATTTACACACAATTGCAGGGTCTCAATTGTTTCTCTTACTATTGACAACAAATCATACATATATTGTTTCTCACCATTGATTTTTATTTTATTTTTATTTTTTTCCTTACGGTCCTTATGGTCCCCGATTTTTTTTTTTAACGGGGACCAGCCCACCCGGGCACAGGCCACCAACTTACATCGGGCCAGGAGGCGAAAATGTAGTAATAATATATATATATATATATATATATATTTATATATATTTATATATTTATATAAATATATATATATTTATATATATTTATATATATATATAAGCAGAGTGGCGCAGAGGAAGCGCGCTGGGCCCATAACCCAGAGGTCCGTGGATCGAAACCACGCTCTGCTTAGAATATTTTGTTAGGTAGTAGACAGCTACCAAACAGTGAGGTACTGCAGCCAGGGAAGATATTGGAAGCATAATTCATTGTCTAATGGTAGACCCTGCTGCCATATAACATCATGAAAACTGTGACCAAGTCACAGGTTGCTGATCTGACTTTCTGCCTCATTTACACACAATTGCAGGGTCTCAATTGTTTCTCTTACTATTGACAACAAATCATACATATATTGTTTCTCACCATTGATTTTTATTTTATTTTTATTTTTTTCCTTACGGTCCTTATGGTCCCCGATTTTTTTTTTTTAACGGGGACCAGCCCACCCGGGCACAGGCCACCAACTTACATCGGGCCGGGAGGCGAAAATGTAGTAATAATATATATATATATATATATATATTTTATGAAAATCCACAATGAAAACGTGGATAAGATAAATCTTGATAAAATCACACGGGAAAATGGAAACATCGGAGTACCTTAGCTTTCGTCTTTATTCAAGACATCTTCAGAGGCAACTGGATTACATGTACTTGTACATAAACTTGGGTACCCTTCTGTGTTTGTTGATCGTTGTTTTAATAGGGCTAAAAAATCCTTTCATTCCTCTCAAACCAGACAAGTTCCTACACTTAAGAATATTTTGACTCTGCCCTATCGTAATGAATTTGTCCCGTTAGTTCAGTCCCTCAAGCTTCTAAATATTAATGTTGTTTTCAAGTATGACTCAACCATTACTAATATGTTAATAAGGAATAGCCCAAGTTTGAATGTAAATGGTAGTGTTTATTGTATTCCATGTAGCAAATGTAATTGTAATTATGTAGGTCAGACAGGAAAAACACTGCAGCTCAGAATCAAACAACATAAGTATAATATTAGAACTGCATCTGAAAGCAGTGCCTTGTTCGTTCATGTTAGGAATAATAATCACCCCATTGCTTGGGAAAAAAGCTTAGAAGTTTTCAAATCATCTTGTGTCACAGAAAGACTTCTTGTTGAAGCTAGTTTGATTAAGGAATTAAAATCAATAAACCTTAGTGATGGTCAGTTCAAAACTGATAATATGTTACATAAATTTATTTGTCAGTGGCCCAAGGTTAAAAATGCTTTAAAAACCTTTGATCTAGATGTATGATAGTTATTTTGTGGGTCCCCTTTTTTCTGACCTGACTTGACTAGTCACGTCACCACCCTTCTCTTAAGCTCCTCTACGTGTGTGTTGGTGTGGGGATTAGTGGATGTCATCATTTTGACCTGACCTCATGTTTTTAGGTCACCCTGTATATTTAAGCCTCTCTCTGTCCATGTAATCCAGTTGCCTCTGAAGATGTCTTGAATAAAGACGAAAGCTAAGGTACTCCGTTGTTTCCATTTTCCCGTGTGATTTTATCAATATACATACATATATATATATATATATATATATATATATATATATATATATATATATAAATATATATATAAATATATATATATATATAAATATATATATATATAAATATATATATATATATATATATATATATATATATATATACATATATAAATATATATATGTATATTCATATAAGCAGAGTGGCGCAGAGGAAGCGCGCTGGGCCCATAACCCAGAGGTCCGTGGATCGAAACCACGCTCTGCTTAGAATATTTTGTTAGGTAGTAGACAGCTACCAAACAGTGAGGTACTGCAGCCTGGGAAGATATTGGAAGCATAACAATGGGGAACAAAATTCAACTTTTTGTCAGTTGCATACATTTTGAGACTTGTTTCTGGGTAAATTGAGGTCACTGATTTCAAATATGGCACCGGTTTTTTTCTATCGGGTCTAGTTTTGTTGTGGTGAGTTACCTACCATTTACTACTATATATAGTTAGACTATCATATACTACTGCTAAAAATCTAAACCAGCACACAGAGAGGAATTACCAAACACGTAGAATTAATTTTTAATTACTTTTATTTACCTTGACAAGCATATTTTGGATTCATCAGTTGCTTTTGTGAACTATGCCAGGCACAAACTTGCGTTTAATGGACTGTCTTGAATGTCGCCTCTCAGTGCAGTCTCGCTGAATGCTCCAGCAATAGTCCGCCATCATGTGAATGTCCCAGCGACCTTGATACCTGTCTTCCATGACTTTGATATCCTGGTGAAAGCGTTCACCTTGCTCATCACTCACGTCCCCCAAGTTTGCCGGAAACAGTTCAAGATGACTGTTCAGGAAATGCATCTTAATGCTCATGTTGCAACCTAACACATGGAAACTTTCCATCAAAGATTCAACGAGCTTTTTATAGTCCTCTGATTTCCTGTTTCCAAGAAAGTTCCTTACAACAGAAACGAATGCTCCCCATGCATTTCTCTCAACATCAGTCATGGATTGAGTGAAGGCTTGGTCTTTAATCAGCGTCCTAATTTGAGGGCCGTCGAAAATACCTGCTTTGAGTTTTTCTAGCGTTAAACCAGGGAACACTTCACACAGATACTTAAAACAGTCACTGTCAGTATCGAGCGAATTGACAAACTGTTTCATAAGGCCCAGCTTGATGTGAAGGGGCGGGAAAACAATTTTTTCACGTTCCACTAGGGGTTCATAAATGATGTTCTTTTCCCCGACATTGAGGCTTTCCCTAACTGGCCATTCCTTCTGAATCCAGTGTCTGTCTTTGGCTCTGCTGTCCCAGAGGCAGATAAAGCAAGGAAATTTTGTATACCCACCTTGCTGTCCTAGCAAAAAATTGACCATTTTTAGATCAACACAGATGATCCATTTGTGTTCTTCATATTTGAGTTGCTCCAAAACCGTTTTGATGTGTTCATATTTTTCTTTCAGGTGTACTGAGTGCCCTATGGGTATTGCGCCAAAGATGTTGCCTATATGTAATATAACACACTTCAGACTCCGCTTAGAGCTATCTATAAAGAGGCGCCACTTTTTCGGATCATAACCTGGAGCTCCCATCGCGGTGACTAATCCAGAAATATCACAACAGTAGACGAAGTCAAATTTAGAATCAAAGAACTGTAAGAGGTTCTTTTCTCTGTTGCGAAAGAATGTTACCTTTGTGTCTATTTTCAGCAAGTTTTTATCTTTTAACCGTGAAGCCAACAATTCTGACAGCTTTTTAGACAGACCCAGATCTCGAACTAAGTCATTGAGTTCTGCGTGGCTAAATGTTTGCGGTTCTGTTGATATGCACTAATGCACACACAAATCTATATTTGACGCACTGATGTAATTAAGAATTATATTTGATGAATGTAAACTAATATGCTTATTACCTCCCTTTGCTATTTTCAGAATCTGCGACCTGATATGTAAATTGCCGCGTAGCATCAAAACTAGACCTGATCTGCACAAACGAATGCCATTTTCAGAATTTGTGACCTCAAATCTACCAGAATCAAGTGTCAGAACTCATGCAACCGAAAGTGTGTTCCCCAGTGTTATTATTATTATTATTATTAATATTATTATTATTATTATTATTATTATTATTATTATTATTATTATTATTATTATTATTATTATTCCCTCTCCTTGTCCCCAGCCACAAGAGGCATAAGGCAGGTCACGCTTAATAAACTCACAAGGTGCCACTTAACACCACACCGCCAGCTCTCTTAAGTGACTGTCCATAAGTGTAAAGTAAGTAGGCGTAAGTGACTGGGATTGTGGTAAGTGACAGATTAAGGGTTAAGTGAGTAGGTGGAGCCTGTTAAGTGCCTCGCCGAGAGGTGAGGTGTGTTAAGTAAATAAAGTTATACAGTAGCCCTCTCACCTCTCCCCTCCTCCCTCTCACCCCTCAACCCCCCCCCCCCCCTCCCGGAAGTGCGTGGATAAGTAGGTTGCTTCTGCTTGTAAGGACGATGTGGGGAGAGGGAGGAAGGGAGAATAAAAGAGCGGGGGGAGGGAGAGAGATTGCGGAACGGAAGAATAAGAGGGAAGGAGAATGAGAGAGAGAGAAGAAAAGAGGGAGGGAAGGAAAGAGCGAAAAGAGGGAGGGAAGGAAAGAGAGAAAAAAAGTGGAAAGTAGGTAAAAGAAGAAAAAGTGGGAGGGAGGGAGAGGAAGATGAATCGAGAGATAGAGATAAACGAAGACAGATAACTAGAAAAGAAGAATAGATATGAGACAGAGACAGAGACACAGACACAACAGAAAACAAATGAGAGAGAGATAAAGAAAAAGAGGAGGGAGAGAAGGAGGAACTCATGAGACGACTTAGTTTATTAATTTACTTCCTGGTGTTAAATTACTACTCTTCCTCCACCCTCACTCCCCCCCACCCACTCATCCATTCCCCTCCACCCTCACTCCACCCCCCCACCCACTCATCCATTCCTCTCCACCATCATTCCCCCCACCCACTCATCCATTCCCCTCCACCCTCGCTCCCCTCACCCACTCCCCTCCACCCTCACTCCCCCCACCCACTCATCCATTCCCCTCCACCCTCACTCCCCCCACCCACTCATCCATTCCCCTCCACCCTCATTCCCCCCACCCACTCATCCATTCCCCTCCACCCTCACTCCCCCCACCCACTCACCCATTCCCCTCCACCCTCATTCCCCCACCCACTCACCCATTCCCCTCCACCCTCACTCCCCCCACCCACTCACCCATTCCCCTCCACCCTCGCTCCCTTCACCTACTCACCCATTCCCCTCCACCCTCACTCCCCCCCACCCACTCATCCATTCCCCTCCACCCTCACTCCCCCCACCCACTCACCAAGTCCCCTCCACCCTCGCTCCCTTCACCTACTCACCCCTACTCCTCCCTCTATCTCCTCACACATCCATCCAACCCCATCACCTCCTCCTCTTTCCCTCTCACCCCTACACACACCCTCATCCTTCCCCTCCTTCAGATAACCTCCTATCATACATCTACTTCCCCCCCTCCTCCCCCCAGGCCAAACCATCACTATTCGTCTACGACTCAATCTTCGAGGACGACGTAGTGGAGGAGTATCACTCGACATCTGTAAAAAGTTCTCCTTCAGCTGACAGCCGCCTCAGGGCCTCAGGGAGCGGAGGCACGTCTTGGGGATTGTCACAAAGCCTTTAGGGAGGATTCAGGTGTATTGGGACTAATCCTAGTGGCTTCAGGGTAGACCTAACTATTTCACGGCATCTAAAGAGCGTGGAGGGGGGGGGGGGTATTTTATGGCACGTCAGAGAGCCCTTCGTAACCTGAGGGTCTCGTGGAAGTTTAATATATCTCGTAATGGTCTCGAGACTTAAGGCACTACTGAAGAAACACGAGACTGCCCTGGGAGATGGTCTCAGGGTGTCATTGCAGAGACCTAACAGACCCTAAAATGGCCCTTACATGATGAACTGTATTGTCTTTGTATAGTTGAAGGTCCTGTCTCAGGGTGGTCTTAAAGAGTGTTAGGTGGACCTCAAAGTGTCAGGATAGTCATAAATAACCTATACAGGATTTCAGGGCACAATCTCGGGTCCCTGAATACACGAACACAATCATGAGGCGCCCTTTCTGGTGAATATAGAGAGCGTGGAGGGCGGGGAGGGCAGAGAGGGCGGGAAGGGCGTGGAGGGCATAGAAGGCGTGGTGGGAGGAGAGGGTGTGGAGGGCAGGGAGGGAGTGGAGGCAGGAGTAAAAAGCTTGCCCTGATTTTATAACGTCAACCAAGGGAGAGATGTAAATCACTGGGAGACTCTCAGCTGAACGAGGCTGATGAAAAATATTTTAAGAGGCCTCAACACGCGGCTGTAAGGGGGCCATCTCTTCCAGCCCTAAATAATAACATAGAGATGATGGTGTTTTAAGGTATAATTTATCTTTAAATGTATAAATAATATAAGACTATTAATTTACTTCATACATAATATAGCTTTAACTTTCTACATAAATTCCCATAAGAAAAAAAATAGTTGCAATATTATCTAATGTCTCAAGATGGCTTTAGGACCAAGTCTGGCTCGATCTTTATGGACGAATGAAATTTATTTTTTAAACACAACTACGATATTATTTTGGTTTCGTCAACACTATAGTAAAGATTAACATCTCCTTTATGTAAACATTTCCCTACGTACAATAATAATAGAGGCTCCAGACTGGCGTAAAGATAACTTTTTATTTTTACAATTTCACATCATTTTAGTGTGTCTTATGGTGAGACAACCAGAGCCAGGATGCAATTTATTCTGTGTATGAACGGTAAACACCACAACACTTGCCTGAACGAAATATTGTGAATTTCTGTATATAATGGTACGTGTGAGTCAGTGAACTTTTGACCTTTGACCCCTGTCCACTTATTCTAGGACCTTTGACCCCTCTCTAGGACCTGTGAGCCCCTCCCCATAATAGGACCTTTGACCCCCCCACCCCATTCTCGGACCTCTGACCCCCTCCCCTTTTTAGGACCTATGACCTCCCAGTAACCCTGACCTAAAACTCAGCTCAGTGACCTTGAACTTGAAGCAATACATAAGTACATAAGACACTGTAGATTAACATATCTCCTCTCTCTCTCTCTCTCTCTCTCTCTCTCTCTCTCTCTCTCTCTCTCTAATCTTAAACATTATCTCTTTTATCTTAGTCAATTTCTTCACTCATTCCTAACTCTTTGACACAGTCTGCTCTCACCCTCCCACCTTTTCCATCTCGTTCCTTCACATCTTTTTCACCTCTTCCTCCTCCCCTCCCATCTCTTTCTTATTCTTCCTTACCACTTTAGCCTTCCCCTCTCCCCTCCCTCCCATCTCTCCCATCTCACCACCTCCTCCTCTTCACCATCTCCTCATATATCACAATCACATCTTTTTCCCTTCCTATGTCCACGTTATCATGATTTACACCTGCCCCTCCTCACCCTCTTATCAGATTGTGATATTAATATATTTATCATCATCATCATCATCACCACCACCATTATTATTAATCACTATCTAAACACTATTAATTATCAAGAGTTCAACAATTTCATTAACATCATTATACTTTTCATTTCATCATCAATCTTACTCACATGATTCGTTCGTTCGTCGGGGTACATCTTGTCCACGCGATAACTTGATCAAAATAAAGTGGATTTGTATGAACCTCGGGTCGTGGGTATAGGATAGTGTGTTCTCGGACTAGTTTAATAATCAGTACTTTTACTTTTCATTCTAGAGAGTTATGACGTGTTTTGTGTGTCTATGACGATGGGAAGGTGGGGGAGAAAGAGGAAAGAGGGGTGGAGGGAGATATTGTAGGTCTGTCTGGTCTTTGTTGTTACGTATTGATATTCTAATTTGTTTTCCCGATACAATTTTCTTCTAAGATTGACTCTCTCTTTAGCTCTCTGTCTTTCCATTCGTTTTCCTTCCTTATTTCCTATCTACTGTGCTCTCTCTCTCTCTCTCTCTCTCTCTCTCTCTCTCTCTCTCTCTCTCTCTCTCTCTCTCTCGACAATTTTTCACAACCAGTTCTAGATTTCTGACTGGACCAGATATTTCTTTTCCAATCAGGGGCGTAAATTGTCCTTGCTACCACCCCCCCCCCCCTAAATCTACGCCACTTCTCCCCCTTCTCCTTTCTTTATCTCCCTCCCTCTTCTACCTCCTACCCACTCCTCCTCTACCCCCCTCCCCTACCTCTTCCTCCTCAACACATAATTGCCACATAATTCCTCGTATCCGTTCTCTTTGTCTTCTCCTCTCTCTCCTTATCCTGTTTCTTCTATTTATCTCTCTCCTTTTCCTTTTTTTCATTTGCTCCTCCTCTCTCTCTCTCTCTCTCCCCTTTTATTCATTCCTTTATCCTTTCTACTCTTACCTACCTTCCTGCATTTCTTTAGTATCTCCTCTACTCTTTCTCTCTTCTCATGTTCCTATCCATCTCTCTCTATCTCTCCTTTTTTCATCTTCTCTACTCCTCTTTCTCCCTCACACTTCGTCTTTCTCTCTCTCTCTCTCTTCCTTTTTAATATTTCTCTCTACTTATCCCCTCCATCTCTCTCCACATCCTTTCCATCCCTCCCTCCCTTCTCACCCCTTCACCCTTCCCTCCCTCTTCACCCCTTCACCCCTCCCCTTGTCCTGGTGCCTCTGGTCAGGTTGGCAGTATGTCTTCCCTGTGTCACTGATAATATCACTCATTTCCTACAACCAATTTTCATGTTTGTCATTTCACCTTCTGTCCTTCTTGTGCTGTTTGTATGTCTGTCTGTTTTTATCTCTGTCTCTTTTACCCGTCAGTCTATCTCTTTATTTGTTAGTCTGTCTTTATGTCTGTCTGTTTTTGGATCACCCTGTTGTTTTGTTTATGTTACTCTGTCAGTGTGTGTGTGTGTGTGTGTGTGTGTGTGTGTGTGTGTGTGTGTGTGTGTGAAGGAGAGTAAGGTGGTAGTTGTATATAGGCAAGTTAACACTATACGTGGTGGTCGCTAATACAGGTTATCATTATATAAAGGTGTTCACTAGTAAAGGTTGTAATTAATAATGATAAATATTAATCTGCAGTAATAGCAACTTTCTGTGAAATAAAAATAATAGTTAAAATAATAAAATTAACCCTTTAGGGACTATGATTCAACCCTTTGAGTAATATGGTTTAACCCTTTAAAGACGATGACTTATGAGACATATTTCTTTTTCAACTGTGGAAAACATCGTTAAATTTCCCCAAACCATAATTACCTTCAGACAGAGAGCAGGTGTTTCAGGTGTGCTGGCAATAATTAAATCACCTGTGCAGCAGTACTGTACTGTGTCTACTGCAGTTAAGTCGTGGTTACAGTCTCACATTACACACACACACACACACACACACACACACACACACACACACTTAACAACACCACTGTCATCTTCTCTTAAAATTTTCACATCTTTTAATTGTCTTTACAGTAATTAGAGTTAATTTGAGGGGTTTTTTGGAGTTAATTGGAGTTTTTTTCTGGAGTTAATTGGAGGGTTTGTTTGGGAGGTAATTGGAGCCTCCTTTTCTGCTCGCTGTTGTAAGTTCTTATCATAATTTATAACGTTATCTCATAGCTTTCAGCACTATGGTCTTACTGTCGTGTAATTATTTATACACACCTGTTTTATAAGCCGTAAATGACTCCTTCATATACACCCACAGGTTTTATATATCACGTTACAAAGTCATATAACATAATTTCACTGCCTCATATAGTCTGGCATGTCAATTCTCATCTCGCTACCTCTTCATCACACTCCCTCCCTGCTTGAGTACCCTATTCAGTTTAATACTCCCCATTTTCTTTCTCGCTACTGAATTTCTCCTCAGGTTACCGTGGTCGTATGTCAACACAAGTAACGTGGTCGTGGTGGTGGTCGTGGTGGTCGTATTGGTCACTACACTCTCTCGTAAACACACTACCTCGCCTTCACCACCAGTAGACGAAGGAGGGCGGGGAGGAACGAGAGACACTTGAAACTTAGCGGGGATAACAACACTTCCTTCCTTCCTTCCTTCCTTCATTCCTTCCTTCTTTCCTTACACTCACCACTACACAATGAATCACTGTACACCCATGGATTTACACCCACCTACACCCACTAATGGGATAATTTTCAAGTACATTCAAGTTTTTTGTTCACTTGTTCCGCGTTACGTTTTTTTTTTAATGTTAGTTTTTCGTGGGTGAGTTTTTCTTTCTTTTTTTCTTTTGATTAGTCTATTGAGAGAAAGAGGGGGGTGGGAGGGAGGGGGGGGGGGGGGGGTAAGAATAGATTTTAAACACCTTCACGACCCCAAAAGCCTCGTACGTTCATTCCATCCCCACGAAAAAAAGAGAAAACGCACCTAAAAAAAAAAAAAAAAAAAAAAAAATCCACTTTGACTCTTAAAAAAAAAAATAACTTCAATACACAAGTGAAAATATTAATACCACACCTTAATAAGAAACTCAAGACGCGTTTTCTCATCTACCCATTAAGGAGGAAATGAAGACATACGGACACGTTCAAGGCCTGAAGAAATGGGTAAACACTTGAGGGAGGGAGAGATAGGGTGGGAGGAGGGGTGTTGAGGGTGTCGAAGGTGTGACTGGAGATACCACCAACCAGCCAGGCAGCCAGCCAGCCAGCCAGCCAGTCAGCCAGCTAGGCAAGATGTGACTGGCCCATTCCACCACCAAACCCTTGATGGGAGAGCGGCTGTACTGAGTCTCTCCCTCCTCCTCCCTCTCTCTCTCTCTCTCTCTCTCTCTCTCTCTCTCTCTCTCTCCTCCACAAACACATGCACACACACACTCTCTCTCTCTCTCTCTCTCTCTCTCAATTGTCACATCTACTCCCGCTCCCGCCATGTGTGTGTGTGTGTGTGTGTGTGATAAAGTAAGAAAAGAGAGAGAGAGAGAGAGAGAGAGAGAGAGAGAGAGAGAGAGAGAGAGAGAGAGAGAGAGAGAGAGAGAGAGAGAGAGAGAGAGAGCTCCTCCAGTTGTCTGTCTTCGTGTGAGTAGAATTAAGAATATAGTAATAAATTACCTATGGATTACACTATGGACAAGGAAACAGATAGGCCTATAAACTATGGGATAGAGAGATACAAGAATAAAGCCAAAGAACTGACAGACAGGTTTATAGACAGGGAATTAGATAGATAAAAAGGCTTATAGACAGAAATTGATATAGACAAGCCTATAGACAGAGATTGACAGGCCTATAGACAGTGAATGACAGACTGATAGACGTTTAGCCTATAGAGGAAATCAACACAGGTCATATAGACAGAGAAACAGACAGACAGACAAACGAATAAACAATCACACCAACTATACTAACTTAATGTAGCTTAATCTAACCTATCATAAATTAAACTAAGCTTCTCAGTGTTCCCTAACTCAACCCGATGTTAATCCTCCCAATCTAACCTAACCTAACCTAACCGAACCTAATCTAACCTAACCTAACCTAACCTAACCTAACTTAATCTCTCAGACATTGACTCAAGAGACGAATATACGTTCCAATATCTCCACCTCATCTTACCCTTTCCCTACCTCCTTCTCCTCCTCCTTCCCCTTCCATACCTACCTCCTCCGCCTCCTCCTGTTCCCCCTTCCAACCCCCTCCCCACCCCCTCCCCCTTTCCCCCCTCACCCAAATAGCAGAAATTCTCGAGAAAAAAATAGATTAGTTTACCATTCAATTTAGTTGAGCGGGGAGGAAGGTATCAGCCGCTAGAGTGGTCACGGAGACGTCGTCGAGGAAGAGAGAGGAGAGAGGGGAGGGGAGGAGGAGAGAGGGGAGAGGATGGGGAGAGAGGGGGAGGGTGGAAGAGGTGGGGAGGATAAAGAAAACGTAAATTTGCTGCCAGTTCTTATGAGTGTGAGTAAACGTGATGGTGGGGGGAGAGGAGGAGGAGGAGGAGGAGAGGAAGGGGGAAAAAGAGAGGAAGGGGGGGGTGGAAGGGATGGAGGAAGGTTGGGGAGGGTTGGAGAGCAGAGAGAGTGTTTGGGGAGAGGAAGGAAAAGTGAGGAAAAGGGGAGGGGAGGAGAGGAGGATTAGGGGAGGTAAGGCGAGGAAGGGTTAGGGAGAAGGGTGAGAGAGGGGAGAGAAGAGGGGTGGGATAGAAGGGGTGGGGAGAAAAGCAGTGAGTAAAGGATGGGAGAGGATAGAGAGGGAGAGAAGGGTAGGCGGGGTGAGGTAAGGAGGATGGTTTGGGGTGAAGGGGTGAGTAGGGGAGATAGAGAAGGGTAAAGTGAAGGAAGGTGGAGAATTAGGAGGAGAGGAGGAGAGTGGGAGAGGAAGGAAAGAATATTTTTGTAGGTGGGTGTGCACGGGGGTGATGTGTGTGTGTGTGTGTGTGTGTGTGTGTGTGTGTGTTTCCCGTCAGCCTGTAACACAAAAGACAGACGGTCTGATACTAATGGGAGACTTTTGTAGTTGTTGTTTTTGTTATAAAGTTAGGTTCAACACACACACACACACACACACACACACACACACACACACACACCATTCTCACACGGGAACATCAAAGGTTAAATTTCAATACAGGTTAATCAACAGAGGGGTCACCTGATGGGGGAGGGGGAGAGAATGGGTGGCAGGCAGGTGGTGATGGAGGGCCGCGTCTCACAAATTAATAAATAAATGAATAAATAAATAAAAATACCGTAAAAATAGATGATGAAAATGTATAAATTAATAAATCAGGTTAGATGTATTAATAAAGGCTTAATGGCGGGGTGAAAAATGGCTAATGGTTCTTGGTGGCGGACACTTCATTATGCAACGCCCAGGCTTATTTAAAGACATGATTTTATTTCTTCCTTCACTCCTTCCTTCCTGCTTTCCTGCCTTCTGTCTGCCTCCTTCCTACGTGCCTGCTTACCTCCTTCCTTCGTGTTTCCCTTCCCTGCTCTCCCTCCCCTCCTTCCTTCCTTCTTACCTTTCTTGCTTTTTCCCTACTTGCCTGCCTCCCTTCCTTTCTTCCTCCTTTCCTCCCTCCTGCATCCCTTCCTTCTTTCCTCCTCGCTCCCTGGTTCCCTCCTTCCTTCCTATTTCCCACCTTTATCATCGCTACTTCTTCCCTCATTCCCACCTTCCCACCTTCCTCCCTTCTGCCTTCCTACCTCCCTTACAGACTACCTCCCTCCCCTATTCCTCCTGGCTCCCTCCTGGCTCCCTCCTGGCTCCCTCCCGCCCATCTGCCGCCCTGAAGCCAGAGTGCAGGCGAGAACCAGCTGTGGATGTGTTCAATCAGGCAAGAGGCTGCCGGGTCAGGTATTATTACTATTATTATCATTATTATTATCGTATCATCATCATCATAATCATCGTATTATTATTATTATTATTATTATTATTATTTATTATTATTATTATTATTATTGTACTACCATTTTCACTACTACTGAATTATTAACAGAGGTCAAATTCACTAACCTCCTCCTTCTCCCCTTCACCCCACCAACCTCTCCCCTCTCCCTCCCCACCAACCTCTCCCCTCTCCCTCCCTCACCAAGCTCTCCCCTCCCCCTCCCTCACCAGTCTCCCCTACAGTAATGGCCGTCATGTCTTGTACAGCCACAACCATTAGCTCTAATGATCCACAACTCAAGGGTGGCCCTCCAGCACTGGCTCCTTCTCCAACTCCTCCTCTTCTTCCTCCAATCACAACACTCGAGGCCTAACTCTTTTGTTGAAGGCTTAAACGTAGGACTATGTTGTGTGTGTATGTGTGTGTGTGTGTGTGTTGTGTGTGTGTGTGTGTGTGTGTGTGTGTGTGTGTGTGTGTGTGTGTATGTCAAGGAAACATAATATGTGTACAGTTGTGATCAGAATTCCCTTGGCACCTTTGGCACTATATCTGGCATCGTCTAATTGAGGGTCATGTAGGTAAAGAGACAACTGGGGTTTAAATACCTTTGAGTACAATGTTATAGGACTCAATTGACTGTACAAAGTATAGCAGACAGTACCTACCCTCCCGAGTACGACCCGTCCCCATTGTGAACTAGGAAGAGGCTTTACCAGCTTACACATTACTGTACTGAGCAGCTGATCTCGTTCTCTCTAAAGGCGAAGTGGACGAGTGGATATACAGCTCAACATGTGCCTGTAGGGTTACTGGTTTGAGTCCTATGTCCGGCTGCCCCCTAGTCGACCCAGCTGAAGAATGACAACCTGAGTTTACATTTAAGAGCAGTGGTAGACGGAGTAGTGTAGTGTGAGGAGAGTAGTGTCAGGAGTGTAGTGTCAGGAGTGTAGTGTCAGGAGTGTAGTGTCAGAAGTGTAGTGTCAGCCATACCTGTATACTATATAACTCTGTTAACTCAAGATTAACACTCCCTCTTAGATCCGGGTTGACGAGGGTCCATAGGATGAATGTCCCTCATTACTGACCAACATAATGATGCACCTGACTGTCTTACCTCACCTGAGACACACGGTAATAACACCCGTATATAACAAACACTTAATTATGACGCCACCTTAACTAGATGCGTTCACTTAACACTTGATAAAATTGCAGTTCGAGGTTACCCTTTAAGGACTATGATTTAACCCTTTGATGAGTATGATTTAACCCTTTGATAAGTATGATTTAGCCCTTTGATGAGTATAATTTAACCCTTTGAGAACGACGACTTAAGGATCTGCGAACGATAATTTAACCCAATGGAACACCATAATAGTTGAATAAAACATTAAACCCATCCAGCTCCCACCTACATCCAGCCCCCCATCCACATCCAGCCCCCCATCCACATTCAGCCCCTTACCCACATCCCCCCAACCACCTATATTCACCATCACAACATCATCACCCCCTCACCCCCACTACATACACACACCCACAATAACAACATGAACAGTAGATAAAAAAATACCATTAAAATCTGATAACATATATAAGATATGTTTATAAGGTAATATAGAGAGTAGAGATAAGAAGAGGAAGCGGCCCCGAGGAAGAAGACATTTAGACACGGTATTTAATAAACTCTCTGACTCTTTATATAATAGATTTGAGATGTTTGAGCTCTGGTTATATTAATGTATATCTTTAGTTATATTAGCTGGGGGTCTTATATAAGGGTTTAGGGGGTCTTATATAAGGGTTTAGGGGGGGTCTTATATCATGGCTTGTGGTCTTTTTATCACATGGTGTGGTTGTATTTAATAGAGTAAAAACATGATATTTTTTTTGTATGAGATAAAATTGTAGAGTTAAAAGTCTGTATGTCTCTTTATACGAATGAAGCTCCGAATGGCTGTGAAACGAGTCCCCGAAATGTTGTGAAACGAGACTTGAAAATGCTGTGAAACGAGACTCCGATATACTGTGAAACGAGACTCCGAAATGTTGTGAAACGAGACTTGAAAATGCTGTGAAACGAGACCCCGAAATGCTGTGAAACGAGACTCCGAAATGCTGTGAAACGAGACTCCGAAATGCTGTGAAACGAGACTCCGAAATGCTGTGAAACGAGACTCCGAAATGCTGTGAAAAGGAGACTCCGAACTGCTGGTCTACCCATAGATTGCTCTATTGTATCTCACTTGGATTTGGTACAACTTTGGAACAAGAATCCATATGAACCTTTATATAAGACTTCATAGATCACTGGATATTTTTTTTTTGCGTTTCAAGAATTTTTTATACCGAATCAATGTGGATGAAATAACAAAAGAAATAATTAAGAGATGACTGTCTATACATAATATATAAAAGTCGAAAAAAAAAAATCCATTTACAGTTACTTAAAATATAGACCATAAATGAGTTATAACTTCAACCATTGTCCTCAAAGGGTAAATAAACAGAGGTAATATACTCAGGTCTCTCTCTCTCTCTCTCTCTCTCTCTCTCTCTGACAGGACACGGGAAAAATGAAGTCACGAAAAATGGAAAAATCAGACAAAAAAAAAATTAGAATGGAAAAACGAGTTGGAATAACGTGTTGAGGGGAATGCAGGTAGAAATGGTTGGGGGGTAGTTGAAGTAAAATTGTTGAGCTTCGTAAAGTGGATTCTTGTAAATCCTTTTGTGAATATCTTGACCAGGATATCTGAATCAGGGCTAAAAGCTGCAGGGAGGGAGGGAGGGAGGGAGGATAGGGAGGGTGATGGGATGGATAGAGAGAGAGTGGAGAGAGGGTAGAGGGGAGTAGAATGGGGGGGGGGGGGTGATGGTGGTACCTCACACCTGTCTATCTCTTTCACATTTGCCTCCTTCCCTCACACTCCTTCTCTTCCTTACATACGCCTGCCTGTCTCCCTCCCTCCCTCCCTCGCACCTGCCTCCCTTATCCATATACTCTGTCCCTCACACCCACTTCCCCCCCCTTCCACACCCCCTATCTCTCCCTTACCTCCTCCACAATACTCACTCCCTCCAGACACACTCACACACCCAGCCTCTCTCTCTCTCTCTCTCTCTCTCTCTCTCTCTCTCCCTCACACACCTTATCGGTATCAATTATCGTAAAGCTGGTGTAATGGGCGGCGGGGTGAGGGCTGGGGCGACGGGGTAAGGGCTGGGGCGACGGGGTAAGGGCTGGGGCGGCGGGGTAAAGGCTGGGGCGACGAGGTAAGGTCTGGGGCGGCGGGGTGAAGGCTGATGTGGCCCTCCTTAGTGTCGGAATGGCCACCACGTCTGTTATCATTATTTCCGATACCAAAGAGACGCGCCCACTCGCCACCCACCCGGTCCTCCTTTCGCCACCCACCCGGTCCTCCCTTCGCCACCCACCCACCCCTCTCTCCACCACCCACCAGTCTTTTCTTCCCTCCCTCCACCACCCACCCATCCTCCCTCCTTCCTCACCCACCCATCCCACCCAGTCCTCCCCCACCAGACCCACCGTTCATCATCACTCAAACTAACATGATATCAAAACACTCAATAACTATCACGCGTATATATAATTACACTCAGGAACCATGAGGCTGACATACGAACCCGAAAAATAAGGTCTCGGGTCCTTTGGTTCGAACTCACACCAATAAACATCAATAGCGACCAATAAACATCAATAACATCCAATAAACATCAATAACATCCAATAAACATCAATAACATCCAATAAACATCAATAACATCCAATAAACATCAATAACATCCAATAAACATCAACAACATCAATTAAACATCAAAACCGAACTTAGTCATTATAGAAGTCAAGGTGTGTGAGGCAGGTAAGATGTTTGAAGGTGATTAAAGGTAAACAGGAGGAGGAAGGGGGGGGAGAGGGGTGGGAGGGGGAGAGTAGGAGGGGGGTGAAGGGAGGGGAAGGAGGGTAGGGAGGGGGGAAGGGGAGAGTAGTTCATCTGTGGGGGTCGATGCTGGAAACTGGTGTGAGAAAGTTGTTTAATTCCTTCATGAAATCTTGTAAGGCGAACTTTTTTTTTTCCTTCTCCATCACACAATTTTTTTTTCTAATTCACTTATTCATCCTGTCTGTCTGTCTGTCTGTCTGTCTGTCTGTCTGTCTGTCTGTCTGTCTATGCGTGTTTTGTATAATTATTATCTCTCTCTCTCTCTCTCATACACAGCTATCCCCCATCCTTCACCTCCTCCACACACACACGCACACACACACACACACACACACACACACACACACCTCTCACTTGACCAACTTTACTTATCCTGTTTAGTTTTTCTCCAATAATTCTCTTCTTTAGTTTTCTCGTGTTATTAAGTAAAATATTTTATACCCAGAATCCAATATAAACTTCTACCGAATATTTCGTCCCAGAATTTAAATGAACCACAATATTGGCAGAGTGAATTTATTGTTAAGAAATATATATTTATTATTTTTGGGAGACCGTATATTCTGTTCCAAGCTGCAGAGAGAGAGAGAGAGAGAGAGAGAGAGAGAGAGAGAGAGAGAGAGATCTTCCCTCCAACGTGTATACAGTCAATTTCTCTCTCTCTCTCTCTCTCTCTTTCTCTCTCTCTCTCTATCTCTCTCTCTCTCTGATAAGAAATGCCCCTCATCACACATGCCCCTCATCACACAGGTGGTTCAAATACCTGTAGCCTTTAATTATATTTTAGACACACGCCCATAACACCTCGACACACGCCCATTTCCTGGACACACGCCCATCACCTCGACATACGCCTATCACCTCGACACACGCCCATCTCCACCAAACCCCTCACTTCCCCCTCCCCCCTCACCCCCCCTCCCCTCACACCATCACTTTCTCTACATCTTTTCACCGTCAGAAACTTTTTACACTAGACAAGAGAAAAGTTTACACTATATTGGAAAGTCAATATTCCGGTGGGGGGGAGGGGGGCGACCTCCACAGCCTCCTCCGTGTGTGTGTGTGTGTGTGTGTGTGTGTGTGTGTATTATGGTCAAGTTGCTATATATATTCTTGGCAAAATTCATCAAAATATAACGTTATCCTGTCAAGAGTTACGCAACACATAAGGACAAAGTTTACGCACTCTCAGACACGCACACGGACATACGCCATAACACATGCATAATTCAACACGCGTATAAAACAACCCAAACATACAAACAAACAGAAGCAACAAAGAACAACAATCAATCACCTGTTCTACCTCACTCAATCCAAACAAGGCCATTAAAAACACACACAAAAACACATCCCATAAACAAGCCCCTAATACACTGCCTTACCGGTACACACACACACACACACACACACGGTTCACCAACTCTATTTTCACCCCCAATGTTCAGGAGAAATTACGTGAGAGGAACACGAGTGATGGTGGTACACACGGTGATGGTGGTACACACGGTGATGGTGGTACACACGAGTGATGGCGGTACACACGGTGATGGTGGTACACACGGTGATGGTGGTACACACGGTGGTGGTGGTACACACGAGTGATGGTGGTACACACGGTGATGGCGGTACACACGAGTGATGGCGGTACACACGGTGATGGTGGTACACACGGTGATGGTGGTACACACGAGTGATGGTGGTACACACGGTGATGGTGGTACACACGGTGATGGTGGTACACACGGTGATGGTGGTACACACGAGTGATGGCGGTACACACGGTGATGGTGGTACACACGGTGATGGTGGTACACACGGTGATGGTGGTACACACGGTGATGGTGGTACACACGAGTGATGGTGGTACACACGGTGATGGCGGTACACACGGTGATGGCGGTACACACGGTGATGGTGGTACACACGGTGATGGTGGTACACACGGTGATGGCCACAGAGCTGGGTGTGTTCATAAGACTCGAGGTAGTCATTTGTTTTATAGGCAGACTGAAGCCTTCCTGTACAGACTGACTCGACCAGCTGCTGTATGGATGAGGTAGGGGAAGGTAGGGGTAGGTAGGGAAAGGTGGGGGTTGGTAGGGAGAAGGTGGGGGAGTTGGGGGAGTTAAAGGGAAGGTAGGGAAAGGTAGGGGGGAAGGGGGGTGGGGTGGGGACAGAAGGAGATTGATAGTGGAGGTATGTAGTAGAGGTAGATTGATAAGGAAAGGGGGTGGTAGGGGTAAGGAGAGTGGTGGGGGGTAAGAGAGGGAGGTGGTTGGGGAGAGAAGGAGAACAGGAGAGGAATGAGAGGAGGGGAAGTAATAGTGAAGGGGAGGGGACGTGGGAGGGATGGTGGTATGGGAGGGAGGGTGTGTAGTGGTAGAGGAAGGTGGTAAGAGAGAGAGAGAGAGAGAGAGAGAGAGAGAGAGAGAGAGAGAGAGAGAGAGAGAGAGAGAGAGAGAGAGAGAGAGAGAGAGAGAGAGAGAGAGATACTTCAGGGCACCAGGGGAAGAGGCAGACAGGCAAGAGTAAGTCACAGGAGTGGAGGCCCTGGATTGAAATTGCCTATGAATAAAGTGTCCGTAAGTGGCCACATAGAGAACGTATATAACACCACTGTGAGCGTCCAAGATCTCTACTTCAGATGGATGCTACGAGATGGTGGAGCCTTGGGACCAGATTCTTCCAAGATATTTTGAACGTTCTTGTTTTTTCTCCTCTCTCTCTCTCTCTCTCTCTCTCTCTCTCTCTCTCTGTGTGTGTGTGTGTGTGTGTGTGTGTGTGTGTGTGTGTTTTGAGGTTATAAAATTGACTTAAGACAAAAGTTTAACTCATATATAGAGATTTAAGATCATCATACGAGTGTTTTTATATATATATTTGCTCAAGTAAGAAATGTATGGGTGGGGGGGGGGGGAGTTACTGGAAGGAAGGGTAGAGGTTAAGTGGATGGAATTGAGGAACTAAAGAAGGAAGAGGAAAAGAAATCAAGGAAAGAAGAAATGAAAAATGAAGAGAAGTATAAAGTAAAAAGTAGGAAGAAAATCGAAAGTTAAAGAAAATAACAACAACAACAAAGATAACAACAAGAACAAGAACAATAACAACAACAACAAAGATAACAACAAGAACAAGAACAATAACAACAACATAGAACGAAGCAAAACTTATCCTAATGAGATGAAAATAAAATCCACGCTGGGCCGTCTATGACCCTCGCTTAGCAGGAATAAGAATGCCTTCCCTCCACTCCTTTCCTCACTCTTCCTTCCCCTCTTTCCTTCCTTCCTTTCTTCCTCCCTCTCTCCCCCTCCACCTCCTCGCTCCTCCCCCTCCCCATCAAAAAAAAAATAATAATAAACTAAAAATAAAATAAAAATAAAACTGGAATAAAACAAAATTCAAAAGCAACTCGAGTGTAAACCTTCACATGGTCATCAGACTCCCCAGGAACGATTTCTCTCCCCTGGAAAGAGATAGATTCCCAAAACATAACAAACTTGACGATAAAAAATTTCCCGGGAAGAATAAAGCCTTGAGGTTCAGCAGCCATTAAAAAAAACAAAAACAAAAAAAAACAAACCCCGGTCTTGTTCACAGCTCTATCTGGTGGAGGTAGACCAAACTTAACAACGGAGTGTATAGTTTCGCTTCTCACTAAAACTTCTTAAAATATGTGTCTGATGATTTTTGACTCTCATACATTAACCATTTGTTGGCCACGATGAGAGTCTTCTTCTTCTCTAGCCTTCGTCTTTTTTTTCTTCCATAAACAAGAACACACACACACACACACACAACACACACACGCACACGCACACATTCTCCTACATACATATAACAGGACAAGTAATAGTTTGGTCCCTCGAAAAAATTCCACCAAGAACACTAAATTGGTTAAGAGAATGCTACTGTGCCTTGTATATCCCAGTCCCCCTTCCCCCCCTTGACCACCCCGAACCCCCCTTAACCCCTTCCCCTTCCCCTCCACCCCAAACACCTCCAACCCCCCCCTTCCATGCCCCTTAATCCCCCTATGAGGCACTAAGGGTTAAAAACAATGTAGGTACAAAGCTCACCCCTTGACATATGCCACCGACTTACGAAGAGTTTAACCTAATTAAGGGTTATTGACCTGTAGCTGTGGTCGGGTTAGGTTTAAAGGTGAATATTGTAATTAAAGGTAACGGGGCAGGTAATCTTTAGGTGATATATTGTAATTAGTGTTCTATAATGGATTAGGGATGACATGATAATTGGGGACTAAGATTATAGAGTTGAGAGATTGGGGTAACTATATGCGATAATTGAGGATTTAAATAATTATTGGGATTGGATGAAGTGATGGTAAAAAAAATACAGTAAATTGTAAATGAAAGTAATGGATGTAGAAAATAATAAATACATAATAAATGACATATAGTAAAATAAAGTTATAAATCATATCCTGTAAATGGGGTTATGTAAATGGTAATAATTGTTGTTTGAGGAAGTGATGTAAATTGTAAAAAAAAAAAAAACTCTAGTCGTAAACTGTAAATTAGTAACAGTTAATAGAAGGAAATTTTTAAGATACATGTGGGAGTCAAGACAGTGCTAACTCTACATGATAAGCAAAAAATGGGTCTTAAACTCTTTTTCTTTTTCAGTACAAGAAATAGTGAATGATAGAGCATCTTCTTAGTCCATAGACCCCCCAAACACAGGTCATTATAGGTCATAGCCCTCCAAACACAAGTCATCACAGGTCATAACCCTCCAAACACAGGTCATCATAGGTCATAACCCTCCAAACACAGATCATTATAGGTCATAACCCTCCAAACACAGGTTATCACAGGTCATAACCCTCCAAACTATGACTTACAAAAGGTCAACACAGGTCATAACCCTCCAAACACAGGTCATCACAGGTCATAACCCTCCAAACTATGACTTACAAAAGGTCAACACACAGGTCATTAAACACGGTGTTCATTGATTCGTTGTAATCATGATCAACCAATTTTATCTTTTTAATTTATTCACCCTCTTCAACCTTAATTAAATCAATAGATAATTAACTAACTGCTATTAAAGTCATTCCGCCTCAATTAAAAATAAAATAAAAATAACTATACAAATCAGAAGAAAATTTACGTTAATACTCCAGGTTGTTTGTGTGTAATGAAATGCATGAGTGTAAAGTTGGTCATAAAACACACACACACACACACACACACACACACACACACACACACACACACACACAGGTGAGGTCAGACATATACTGCCTTTAGCAATAATTTTAGGGGGGGGGGGGGGGGAGGATAGAATTTGACCTAATTACCAGAACTTAATTAACATCGTCCTCACCGTCATCATCATCATCATTGTAAAAGTCATCCACGGCATAAACACACACACAAAATATAGACAAAGGTGAAATCAACTCTAGTTACAACACACAATAAACCAGAGGCGAAAACAAAGCGTAAATGGACGTGGATGAACCTGGCTTAATCCAGTCATCAAAGCCAGATAGAGTAATGGTAAACGAGACACAAATGGCCCCGAATATATCAGTATAAACTCACACCAGGAAATCCAGATGAAGGCAAACGAATACAAAAACGCTGGCGGATTAGCATACATTTTTAGAGGGACTTTCTGTATATAGAGGGTGTTGGGTCAGGGAGGGGAGGGGAGGAAGGGAGGGTTGAAGAGTTGAAGGACCGATGGAGGGAGAGAGGGTGTTTACCCAAGAGAGGGAGAAAGGGAGGGAAGGTGTCGGCCCCAGGGAGCGATAAGAGTGTATCATGTCCCTCTCTCGACCTTTTACCGTAACCTCTCCCTCCCTCCTTCTCTCCCTGCCACGCCCTATTTCACCCCCCCCCACCTCCCCACTCCCCCATCCTCCCAGCTCTCTAACTCCCCAGCCAGCACACCTACTCTCCCCATCACGACCAGCCAACGTCCCTACCGGTGCCTTTCCTCCCCTCTCAAGTTTCCCTCTCACCCAAGATGGCACACCCTCTCTCACCCAAGCTGTCACACCCCCTCTCAAACAAGCTGTCACACCCTCTCTCACCCAAGCTGTCGCAACCCCTCTCACACTTTCAATCCCATTCCCTCTCCTCATCCATATTTTTCCAACTCATACTCAGGCTCCCCCTCACCCCACCCCACTCCCCTCCTCTCCCCACTCCACATCAGATCCTTCTCTCCAGTGACCTCAAATTCCCAGCCCACTCATTCCCATCTCCCCACTCCATCCATTTCCCACTCATCCCTATCCACCCAACTAGTCCCTCGAGCCCCCCCTCCCAGCCCCCTCAAGTAGTGTTAGGATTGGGCCTGGGAATCTCTGGCCCTCCCACTCAGTCCCTGGAATAGGAATTTTATTTTATCGCTGGCGACTGAAGACACACACACACATAGACACACACACACACACACATAGACACACACACACACACACACATAGACACACACACACACACACACACACACACCTATACTATGTTGGCGGTCTCTAGACGCACATAGTAGAGAGAGAGAGAGAGAGAGAGAGAGAGTAACACAACAGGATACAATAACAAAACGTCAAAGAACATTTATTAAAGATCACGGTTAAGTATAGACACGTTACCCGAGGGAGTGAGGAACTATACTGAAGAAGGCCGCGGTGGTCAGGGTTAGTTAGCAAGGTCCTAATACACGGGTCATTACGTTGTTAGTTAGGTTAGGTTAAGTATTGTTGACGGCACTGAACTTGATCGTTTTCACTTCCCCCATCTGTAAAGTTAGGTGCGCCGGGATCGAATCAGTATGTATGTATGTATGTATGTATGTATGTATGTATGAAGGCAGCCGTCCAACAGGCCCCGATTTATTGACATTGAGAAACACCCTCCCGCCCTCCTTCCCGCCTCTCTCTCTCTCTCTCTCTCTCTCTCTGAAGCGCCGCCAGTCAACACTACACACGTTCTACCATAAAAAAAAAATAACAACGCCAGTACGGGCAGTCGATAACGCCTGGCTATCCACTCCAGCCACTCTCCATTAACACTGGTGCTCCAACACTACCACAAGTAAAAAAAAAGTAAAAAAAATGTATTGGAGGTTGAGGCATAATAGTTGGAGGTTGAGGCATAATAGTTGGAGGTTGAGGCATAACAGTTGGAGGTTGAGGCATAATAGTTGGAGGTTGAAGCATAATAGTTGGAGGTTGAGGCATAATGGTTGGAGGTTGAGGCATAATAGTTGGAGGTTGAGGCATAATGGTTGGAGGTTGAGGCATAATAGTTGGAGGTTGAGGCATAATAGTTGGAGGTTGAGGCATAATAGTCGGAGGTTGAGGCATAATGGTTGGAGGTTGAGGCATAATAGTTGGAGGTTGAGGCATAATGGTTGGAGGTTGAGGCATAATGGTTGGAGGTTGAGGCATAATGGTTGGAGGTTGAGGCATAATGGTTGGAGGTTAAGACAATAAGTTATAGCTTGAAGTGTCTCTCTCGGTCGAGTATATTCCGAGTCTTAAATGAAACAAAAATACCTCAAAGGGAGTGTCGAGTGAGTGTGTCCGCCTCGAGGGATTGTTTCGCTTGAGTGTTTGGTTAAGTGTCTCGAGTCAATATCTCTTAACAAGCACCTTACCAGTGTCTCAGTTAAGAGTCTCCATTGACACCCTTATCTCTCTCTCTCTCTCTCGACCACCCTAGCCCTCCACATAACACTTGACCTTAAAACACACACACACACACACACACACACACACACACACACACACACACACGGTTCTTAGCTCCAGGTGACTTGACTTGGTATTGACCTACATTACGCTATCAGGATACCTTCTAAAGCGAGGTCACTTATCTTGCTGTAACGGGGATGACCTGCCTTTCTGCTAGATGGCCCCTGACCTGACGGGGCAAAAGGAAGTCAAAGTACCTATAAGCGATTCCCGATTTTGATCTGTATGTACTATTGCTATAGATCTGATAATGGCATGAGTTTACCCCCTGGGCTGTGGGCTTTAGTAACAAGGGTCAGGTTGTTCTTCATAACAGGGTGAAGGGTCGTAACAAGGAGAGGGAGATGTTAAGGGAGGTACGACCTAATAGTGGGAGGGAGTTAAGGGCGAAGATACCAATGGGTGAGGGCGAGTGGGTTAAGGCCTCTTAGTGACGGAGGTTGTGGTGGAGGGGTGAGGGAGGGGGAAGTGGTAATAATGGTTTATTGGTTTAACGCGACGCTCCGATCAAATGACGGATTCTCTCGTGTGATCGACCGGTCGTTTGTCGATGGCATACACACACACACACACACACAAGCTGGGCGACTGGTTGTGCACTGATACGGTGCACCTTGTGGGGTCTAATTAACGAGCACGAAAAGCGCACCATCACTATAAGTGCACCAACATCATCACGTGTCAGGAATAAAGTGTCAGCAGATGAGTGTCAGCAGATGAGTGTCAGCAGTACTATGTCAACAATAGAGAGAGAGAGAGAGAGGTATCGTCACTCTGCCACCTCCACACACACACTCTCTCTCTCTCTCTCTCTCTCTCTCTCTCTCTCTCTCTCTCTCTCTCTCTCTCTCTCTCGTGTATCTTCTTTCATTCTTCTCACTCTTCTTTCTCTCTCTTCTCTAATTCCTTTCAAGGCTGTCATCTCTATCCCCCCTTCCTCCCTGGTGTATATTCATCTCTTTCGTATCTCCTCCTTTTATTCGGTCATTCTTCCTATCCACCGTCATCACCTCCTCCCCCCCCCCCTGTTCCCTTCACATACTATAGTGTTTCTTAGTTAATTCCAAAATCATTCCCTCTGTTCCAATTATCCTCTCCATTCTCTATTATTCCCGTTTACTCACCCTCTCCCAATTCTCGCCCCCCTCCCAATCTCTTCTTTAGTCTGAATCGTTCTTCCCCTCCTCTTCCTCTTCCTCCCCTTCTTCATCCTCCTCCCCTTCTTCATCCTCCACCTCTTCTTCCTCCTCCTCTTCCTCCATCATCCTCACTTGACTGTATCTGAATATTTGCAAATTCGGGAAGAGAGTTTGTTGAGGATTTTTCAAAAGGGTGAACAGCAATTGCGTGAGACTTGCCCGGCGCTGCTATCGAGTACCCTGAGCGATGGTGGAGGTTACGGAGGGCGTGGGTTAAGTTGCAGAGAGCGTGGGTAGTATTGCCAGTGAGCAGTAGAAGTGGTGGGTAGTGTTACGGAGGGTGTGGGTTAAGCTGCAGAGAGCGTGGGTAGTATTGCCAGTGAGCAGCAGAAGGCGTGGGTAGTGTCCGGATCGGCAGGCAGAACACTGACCCTAGGGAATCTTAGGACGGCCACTGACTTCACAACTACCTGTGTTATTCCCGAGTTATATTCAACCAAAATATAAGAATATCTCTCTTAGTTTATATTAATTCCTCTGATGCACTCAAGAAAGATTACTTTATTTGTTTGATAGTATTTTCATTTGTTATTATAGAGCGTAATTGTTTTTGTTATAGGATGAAGGCAGTGTTTTTGTTTGTTTGTTTGTCTGTTCATTGCAGTGTAACACATATATGAATCATTTCTGTATTTCTCCTCAGTTTCTGTTGAAGTATAAATTTATGTCAGGATTCGATACGAGTAAAGCCATTTTTTTTTTATTATTTTACCTTCAGTTCTCACCCAGGAGCTCGCCGCATAAAGGTCAGACATACACATAAACACACATGTGTATATAATCCTCTCCCACACAAACACACACACACACACACACACAACACACACACACACACACACACACATATAAACACTTACATCCAAATACACATACATCCTTTCCCTTACACACACACACACACACACACACACACACACACACACACACACAACAATAACAAAAATAATAAAAAATTTCGTAAGGTAATCTTCAATTAATCATTCAAAATCTAGTGGTAAATTTTCATATAACACCTCCCTCGTTAACCTTCAGTGTGGGACAACAGGCAATGGAGCTCCGGGTATTTTGTTGTCCTGACAGATCTCAAAGGTCCCAAATGGCTTCTGAGGCGATGTGGACGGTGGCCAGTCCCTAGTGCACTTACTTGTCAATGTCGGCTTTTGTTGTTTCGTCTTGGAAGGCTTCTATTTGTTTTCGTTTCATTTCTCTGTTCTATAATCCTGACTTATATTCATCTTGTCTTGTCTCATCTCCTTCCTCACTCTCTCTCTCTCTCCCTGTTTCTCCACCATCTTTCTTCGGACTCTTTCCCTTCCCCCCCTCCTTCCTCACCACCTTCCCCACCCTCCTTTCCTCCCCTCATATCTTCCTCTACCTCGCTCCTCCTCACCGCCCTTTTCACCCTCCATCCCCACCACTTCCTTCATCATCTTACTCTCCCTCCCTTCCTCACCTTCCCTCCTCCTTTATCCCCCCCCCCACACCCAACCTACCACCCTTCTCCCCCCCATAACCATTTCTCACACTGGACGTTGACAAGAATTCATCACAACGAGCAGCGACCTACAACCCCCATGTCCAGCCCCCCCCTCCCTTTCTCTCTCTCTCTCTCTCTGCTACATATATCTCTCTCTCCTTCCCTCCCTTCCCTTCCATTTAAAACATCCACTACATATATGGCCCCTTTCCCCTCCCTCCACTGTACAGAACGAGGTGGCCATATTGTTTCTAGCCCTCCAGTATTTGGCTATTCCTCCTCCTTCCCTCATTCACCCTTCCCTTTATCCTTCTCTCCCTCTAGCCTTACCTCACTCACCCTTACCTCATTCACCCTTCCCTTTATCCTTCTCTCCCTCTAACCTTACCTCACCCTCCCTCCCTCCCTCTTAGATAAATATACAGGTTAAGTGTCAGGGAACATACAGGTGTCGTTTACAGGTGTCGTCAACTAACAATCTTCACAGGGAAACTGGCATCGAGTATTTTAAGCTGCTAAGGTTCAGTGAACGTCAAAGGCCACCTGACACACACATACACAGCAAGTCAGGCGAGAATCGTGAGTGAAGGACCTGGCATTTCCTTAAAATATAGCTGGATCCCTTAACACATAAGTGGATCCCTGAAAATACACGTGGATCCTTTAAACACACAGGTGAATCGCTTAAACACAAACGTGGATCCCTTAACATACGCGTGGATCCCTTAAATGCAAAGGTGGATCCCTTTAAATATGCGTGGATACCTTAAAATAAACGTGGATCCCTTAAACACACACGTGGATCCCTTAACGCGTCTCAATAAAATATAGTGTTGGTGTACTCACTCTACCTCAGTCCTCCCAGGCTGTATGTGTGACCCGCTGGACGGTGACTTACCTGTGGGAAATCAAAATAAATTAATACAGGTAATAACACGTTTAATTAAGTACAAACATTTATCATAGCAATGGAAATAAGTCACTATATAAATTACAATAAATAAAACAACTTTATTATATAATTAGGGGTGAGGGAATAATGGTAGAGAATGGGTTAGGAAGGCGAGTGGATAAGAGGTCTTTGATTAGTTGGATTAGATTAGAAGCTGAATGGCTGGAGAGATGTAAACATAGGCCGATATTTTATTTTCATTTTAGAAAGGAGGGCTGTGGTCGCCAACCCTCAGACATGATGAATGATACCTACACATACAGACACACACAGATAAGATAATATGCAGATAGACATACACACAAAAAACACACAGACAGACATACAGACACACCAGGTAATTTTTCTTCCCATCACCCAGGCATTTCTTGTTAGTTGACCTACTTCTGATTTCACCTGTACACTCGAGGTATCTCACACGACTAACTCTGTACTGCTGCCTATTACACCTCAGTGAGTTGCATTAATTATCCTCCACTAATAACAGTGATATTGTATTTATGTGTGAGTGTCTGTCAGCAGTGTTCTCTAATGGTGTTAATATCCTCTTAACTAATTATTTACATATAATCAGATTAATTAAACCCGTTAAAACATTTTCCGATGATTATGTTGCTTCGTGCCGTTCAGGAAAAGTTGCTTCGTGCCAGGAGGAATATCTGGAGGTGTTATTATTATTATTATTATTATTATTATTATTAGTAGTAGTAGTAGTAGTAGTATCATTATTATTATTATTATTATTATTAGTAGTAGTAGTAGTAGTAGTAGTATCATTATTGCTATTATTATTGTTATTATTATTAGTAGTAGTATCATTATTACTATTATTATTGTTATTATTATTATTACTACTACTATTATCATTTCTATTACTACTACTTACAGTTTCTATTTTACTCATTAAAAAAGTGAACGAGGTAGTGTGTACCACCAAACACAGGTAACTCACACACAAGTATACAGTAACTTAACATTTTATCGCCAAGTCCATTTTCCATCTGGGACAGGAACTATCTGTCACACAACACACATAAACTTGGAGCTGGTCGACACTGTTGGGTGTTGGCAGGTCAACCAGACGTGACCTTTAGCTAGCTAGGTCAAGATCCTGAGAGAGAGAGAGAGAGAGAGAGAGAGAGAGAGAGAGAGAGAGAGAGAGAGAGAGAGAGAGACTTACCTACATCTCTTTTCCTCACCTCCCGCTTGTCACCTGCTATACTCTACCTACTGTACATAATTAAACGGTTTACCTGAAGATTAGCCACCTAGCATATTTCACCTGATGATTAAGCACCCTAACCTAACCTATCTATTCGGGGCTTGTGTACTCAAGTGCTCCAACAGCTTGTAACAGAGAATCATGAGATACAAAATATCATAGTTAGTGCACACCTTCGCGGTATTCATAGAAAATGGACGTTTAAGGGGATAAGAGAGGACGGGAAACCAATAGCCTCAGGGGTATCCAAACAAGAATCATTGATGTATTAAACAAAATCATAATAATAAATATATTCTTCACTTAATAGGAAAAGGAAAAGAAGATAAGCAAAAAGAGGAGAGAGAGAGAGAGAGAGAGAGAGAGAGAGAGAGAGAGAGAGAGAGATATCTTTATGGCATATTGAAAACGTTCTAAGCTTTCTCACTTTAAACCATCTTAATATTTCATGAACAAAAATTTTAATACATCAGTTAACCATATTACTGTTTTTCTCCTCTTCCTGTTTATGTTCCTCTTTCATTCTTCTTGGTCTCTCTCCCACCCCCTCTCTCTCTCTCTCTCTCTCTCTCTCCAAGTAACATTCCTTTGTCCTTTCCCACCCACTTCCTCTCTCTCTTTCTCTTCCTCTCTATATCTCTATCCCTCTCTCACCTGCCGCCTCCTTTCTCTTCTCCCACTCCCCCCTCTTCTCGTGTCTCTCTTCCATTCCGTCTTCCTTCCCCCTCCCTGCCCCCATCTTTCTTCTACCTCTCTCTCTCTTTCTATCCCTTTCTTATATACCTCCTTCTACCAAACAACCTCCTTCCTACCCCCTCCTCCTCTTCCTCCTTCTTCCACCTCCACCTTCGTCTCCTCCACCCAAACTCCCCTCCCTCCTCCCCCCCCCCCTTCCCTCCCCCAGACAGGTAGGGAAGGTAGACAAATTATCCCAGGTGAAGAAGCACTCCAAGTTCATCAAAGTTACAGTAGATATAAACACGAGTCTTAAGCACACCCCTCCCCCCTCCCCTACTACCATAACAAACACTCGCTCCAGTAACACCTTGCCTTCCCCGCCCACCTACTTACTGTTGCTCGTCTCTTGCTAGTGCTCACCTGTACACCTGTTTGTCCAGGTTTGTCCTCTACTCACTATTGTTTGTACAGTATCTGGTTGTCTCTGCTTGTCTTGCCCAAACTTGTGGTCTATGATTGCTTTCTATTCGTTTTTACGTGTACTTGCTTTATCCGATTTGCTTCTGGTTACACTTTGGTTAGATTTGATGGTCTTGTTTGCTTCTCCTCGAACGTGTTTCCGTTTGCCTCCTGATCTGAGTTATCAAATTTCAGGAACTACATCACCAGCCGGAAGTTAGAGCGCCCAAAACGTGTTCTTATGCCGGGTTCTTACGTCAGAGCACTCGAGGGTGGATCAGCTGATTCATGTAAATATTGACAAGCAGAATTCTCGCGTCGCCCAGGTGTAAACACACACATGCTCATGTAAATGATTTTCTCATCATCAGAGGGGCCGTATGTTTAATGGCTTCAAGGAAAGACTCGTGAAACTTAAAAAAACAAAAACAAATATTTTAACAAGATCTTAACGTCAGCATTCATAAAGTTAACATAAGGGGACAAATTTAACATCAAGCAGCGTCATTTCTATTAAGTTGAATTTAACTTAAAGATCCGTTTTGATAAATTTAATGTCAGTATCAATTAACCCCTTAAGTACAATAACCTAGCCCCCTTGCACATACTTTAATCATCGTATTCAAAGGGTTAAGACAAGGTAGTTATTGTACATAAAGGGTTAAATTATCCCCCTTAAAATATTCAACGAGTTAATTCCCAGTCCTCGGGGGGGGGGGGGGGGGGGTCGGCACCGTGAGTCAATGTCCTAAAAGCCTAAGTAAACAACAACAATAATTAACATTCCTCACAGGTATGTCTCGCGTGTACACACCTGTGACACCACCATTATAATTCCTCATCAACATGTAAACACACACACACACACACACACACACACACACACACACACACACGCTAAGGTTAAAAAAATCGCATCAACTCCGCTAAGTCAACGCTCAACATTACTCCTAGTCCGTCCGTCCGTCCGTCCGTCCATCCGTCCTCCCGTCTGTCCGTCCGTCTCTCTGCCTGGGACTTCTACTTTATCTCAATTTTCATGTTTTTCTGCACATTGGCTCCTCGTGCTGGCCCGCTCTAGTCCACATATTGTCGACGAAAAAAATTCACCAGTTTGTAGCTATTTTTATATATTTTTTTTTTACATGGAGAGGAGAGCTGGGGTAGAGAGGGGAGCTGGGGGAGCGAAGGGGTGAATAGGGGAACTGAGAGGGAGTAGGGGTGGAGAGGTGAAAGGAGTAAGGATGGAGAGAGGAGTAGGGATAGAGAAAAGAGCTGAGGAGGTGTAGAAAAGGAAAGGGGCACTGAGAAGGGTATGAGGCTTTTTCTAAGGGTAAAATGAACTTTGGGGGAGAGGTGGGAAAGGGGAAGAAGGTGGGGTGGAGGGGAAGGGGGTGGAAAAGGGTGGAGAGAGGGGGGGAGTGGGTGGAGAGGGGGTGGAAGGGGGTAGAGAGGAGAAGATGGGTTGGAAGGGAAAGGAAGTAGGGAGGAAGGTAAGGGGTTTGGGGATGAGTAGGGGGGAGGTGAGGGGGAATGGGAAAGGGATGGTGGGGAGGAGGAGGAGGAGGAGATATTTCTTTACTTAATCCCATTACTTCCGGAACAGAGGATGATAGCTGAGTGGGGTGAGGGGGAGGGAAAGTGGGATAGGAAATGGGGAGACGGGGAGAGAGGGGTTGGGAAGGTGGATTAAGACCTGTGGGGATTAGAAAATTCACTACCGCCAGGAAACTCACAGCTGCGTAAGACTCAACTATTAGCTTGACTACATAATGTTTACTTTTTGTCCCAGAGCTTGAATTTCTTTTCCAAGTCCAAAACCTTTATTTCTCAGTTCAAAACCTTCACTACAATATCCAAACCCTTCACTCTTAAGTCCAAAAACTTAACCCAAGGCCCCCAAACTTCCGCCTAAGTCCAATTACCTTTGCTTGGGCGGACAACTCGAGAGGTGCCGGTGGGGTGGTCACAAGAACAGTGTTACAGGAAGAACTTTCTCATCCAACTCTTAAAACTGTTTCTCCTTCTTAGTCAGTGTTGTTAATTGTGTCAGTCTTTTATTTCCTTTCCTCTCACTCACTCACTCACTCACTCTCTCACTCTCTCACTCTCTCACAAGGGGAAAAATTAGAGTACAGGAAAAAAATTAAGCAGCCCATAGGAAGGCTAATGATATTTTCCAGCAACATGTTCCAGATTTTTACTGGATTTCCAGGAGATCCGTACCAGCCTCTAGTGTTAGTCCCTCTCCCTAGCACATCCCTCTCACTTCCCTCACTAATACCCCACTCACTCCCTCACTTCCTTCCATACAACGCTCCCTCCCTCCTCTCACTTCCTCCCTAATACTCCTCTTTCCTCCCTAATACTCCTCCTCACTCCCTCACTTCTTCCCTAATACTCCTCCTCACTCCCTCACTTCCTCCCTAATACTCCTCCTTCCTTCCATTACTTCCTCCCTAATACTCCTCTTCCCTCCCTAATACTCCTCCTCCCTCCCTCACTTCCTCCCTAATACTCCTCCTCCCTCCCTCACTTCTTCCCTAATACTCCTCCTCCCTCCCTAATACTCCTCCTCCCCATCTGTTCAACACAACACCACTTATAAACAAACCCCGGCAGGTGGCTCAGCTTGTATACATAATAATTCAACATAAATATATATTCCTATCACCACTGTAGCGAGACGAGACTACAGCTAAGTTACAAAACAAACTCAGCGAAGAAGAGCCTCAGCTTTGAATACATTACAGTCAAAATCAATACAAAATACGTATTATTACTGTAGCTTCATGAGACTACGGCTATATAGAAAATACCCAGGTTTATGCTACACGGGACAGCTCTGTATAGCCACGAGTGAGGACCGGATGAATACTGGAGAGGCTTGATAACAGGTAAGTGTCCTGACTACCAACACTATCACGTATTCTCCACTCGGGTTGGATCAGATATGGATAAGTGGTATCGTTGGGTCTTATTTATTGTGTAAATTTATCCCTTTTGGGTTAATTATTTTTTTTTTCTAGATTTTTATGAGATATTATGACAATTTAGTCGACATTCTTAGATCACGTGAAGATTAGGCCACCCCAGTTTATTTTACATGATAATTAAAACACCGTAATGTTATCCTAACCTAACCTAACCTAACCTAACCTAACCTATCCTAGCCTCACCTATCCTATCCTATCCTAACCTAACCCCTCCAGGTAGGTTAAGGGTGTCTAATCTTCATGTGGTCCGTATTATTGTTAGTTCTGAAATCCTACTACGTACAGTATACAACGGACACTTACGGACAGGGCATACTTGTACTCAGGCTAAATATACTTGGAATCATACTTGAAATAGCTAAACTTAATCTTGACTAGTTGAACCTAATCGAAGAATTTGAACCCAATCTACGAAATCTAGAAATAGTCGTACCCAGTGTTGGAAATAAGAGAACCCACTCTAGAAATAGGTGAATCCAATCGATTAAATAGTCGAACCCAAGGTAGAAATAAGTGAACCCAAAGTAGAAATACGTGAACCCAACCAAGAAAAAATCGAACCCACTCTAGAAAAAATCAAACCCACCCTAGAAATAAATGAACCCGACCCAGAATTTGTGGAACCTACAATTCTGAACCAACTGTAAAACAAATCAAGTTATTGAAGTCTGGACCGGAGGAGAAATATATTTTGGTCAGCGTACAACTTTCATTTAGAGGCGGCGGTAGTTATGAAGTGGGGAGGGAGGGAGGGAAGAGGAGGGAAGAGGCGGGGAGGGGGGGGGGAAGGAGGGAGGATGGAGGGGAGAAGAGGCAGGTGAGGGGGGGAGGAGGAGGGAAGAGGCGGGGAGGGGGGGGAAGGAGGGAGGATGGAGGGGGGGAAGAGGAAGGGAGAGAAGGTAGGGTACGGTAGGGGAGGGAGGGGAGGGGGGAAAAGAGGCGGGGAGGCAGGGAAGGAGGGAGGAAAGGGAAGAGTAGGGGTGGGGGGAGGGGGAGAGAAAGAGTCGGGTATTGTAAACTAATGAAAAACGTTATTTTGTTGGATGAACGTAGACAAATATGAATAAAACACACACACACACACACACACACACACACACACACACACACACACAATAAACTGCTAAAAGGTTAAAAATTATAAAAAAAAACAGACCACGTCCACCTCCCCCATGCTAGTTAAACATGTGTACCAGTTCTATCATTGTTCCTGAAATACCTAACAGTTAAACGGATGCTGTGGGTGGGTCGGTGGGTTGGTGGGTTTGGTGGGTAGGTAAGTGGGTTTTCATACTCAGCCCTGACCTTAGCATATATAAGACTAATAATAAAACAAAATACCATATATATATATTTTTTTCCCCATATGGTCAAGTGAAAACATCAAATGGTATAGAAATTCTTGAAGTGGTACAAATTCTTTCTTTTAGTCGCACAAGAGACATTTCTGAGACATCTTCAGGAAAATTATACCTTGGTAATTAAACTGAATAATTTCCCCGGAGACATTATAACTTACCTGTGCTACAACCACCACCACCACAACATACACGACCACTTACGCAATTACCTACACAACCACTACCACAATTATCAACGTAACCAGCACCACAAGAACCTACTTTACTACCAGCACCACAACCACTTAATCACCTCCACAACCGCCTCAACCACCACCACAACATCCCACACAACCACCAGTCCCACAACCACCTCTTCAACCACCACTATCTACCAAAACCAAAATAAATCACCCAAAGACCTCAAACTGTTGTCCTAAGACCAAGACGACCATTCCAACGACAAGAACAAGGTTAAATTTCCTCCATAGGTCTATAATGGGTACTAGCCAGCCCCTAAACCGACCCCCCACGATACTTCCGCTCCTGTAGGTGCCAAGGTGAACAAGAGACGGGTATTGGGCTACTGCCGAAGGTCCCCCCAACGTGGCCTTCAGGAGACCTACAAAAAAATAATCTAAATCTATGGACAGGATTCGATTATATTGTCTTGTGAGAGAGAGAGAGAGAGAGAGAGAGAGAGAGAGAGAGAGAGAGAGAGAGAGAGAGAGAGAGAGTCTTCAAGAACGGGGGAGATGATAAGCCAGTCAGTCAGTCAGTAGAGGCAGCCAGCAAGCAGTACACATCAACTGAATATATTACACTGATTTAACCATGTACTCAGCTTGTCCGTAATCACATACCGTTCCTTAATCACAGATAACTGAGCGAGTAGACTCCATAACGTCACTGACTGTCTCAAAAACAATGTTCTTAGGATCTATTCTACAGTAAAATGACGTAAAATAAAAACAAAATCCCTTCGTATCCTCCAAAGTAAACAACGAAACAAAAGCACATCACAAATGGTACTAAGAAAACGCATACAAACTTTTATTAATTCATTGAGGAAGAAAAGTCATATTTTTTTTTTACATCGGTGCTGCAGCGTATGAATAAAGAGCTTTTGTTTTTTAATGGAAACCTTCAATATTTCTCATTTAAAAGGTTTAGTAATATATCAGTAGCCTTCCTCTATGTCCACACACACACACACACACACACACACACACACACACACACATGGCTTCTGAAACATATAATATTACAATAAAACAGAGTCAAACAGCCTCGATCACTGACCACACACACACTATATGAACCAATATCACGAGTCAGCCACTGTCTCCTGCCGATATTGACGACCCCCTCCCCCTCCCCTCCCCTCCCCTCTCGATGTTCTTGTGTTAAGCGTTGAGGAGACGAGTCTTGGTGAGCTGTATCATACTAAACCTTCCGTATTATCTGAAGGAGAAATGTAATACAGTGTTAGTGGTTTTCTGTGTGTCTGTGTGTGTGTGTGTGTGTGTGTGTGTTTTAAAGGACACAAAAGTGCTATGCTCGTGTTATTGTGTTCATTTCCCTATACATCAGGCCCAGAGAGGACGATACCTTCTAGGGAGAGTGTACACTATCTACTGTATAATGATCTACAATGATTGGAGACTGTTACAAAATCACAGAGGTACAGTACAGGACGAGTAATGGCGCCATGTTCCCCGGCCATGTCTTCCCTGACGTCACAGTACCTCGCCGTGATGACTTTTATTATTACTATCTCACTGAGTCAGACATACTGTACATACAATCGTTTTAACGTAAGAGTTTAATTATATCAAAAGATCTTTACCACATACTGAAACTCTCTGGTACACAGTAAGCATCCTCCATCAGGAGTAAAGATGCAGAAAAAGCTGAGATCAGCAGACACATTCCTGTAGTCACATAGATGATGCAGTCCTACAGTCAGTCAACTGACGCATTCCTACAGTCAGGCAACTGATGCCTCCCTGCTGTCAGTCAGCTGATGGTTGCCTCGAGGCAGCTGATAGCCTTCGGTAGATTTTCGGTCGATCCAAACTTTCCGGCGGGGAGTGCAGGGTAAAATCACACCCCGAGAGGGTGCCATAAAACACTCGGGGTGGTCGGTTTGCGGGGCCGAGTTTGGTATGAAGGAGCGGCAGATAGGATATACGAGAGGTTGGGGAGGCCGGGGAAGCCTCGCTATGGTCCACCAAGTGACGCAACCCCAGTGGATCATCCCTAGTTATTGGCCACCAGTCTGCCGCCACCCCTCCCACCCACCCTCTGCCTCTGCTATGCTAGCACATCACACACACACCCACACTACGCTAGCACATCACCACACACACACCCACACCACGCAAGCACATCACCACACACATACACCCACACTACGCTAAGACGCCACCACCACCTCCGCCGCCACCACACTACGTATTCAAAGCTTTAATTCATCATACTCAAGGGAATACACCATCGTACAAGGGCTCATGCCATCATACAGAGGCCCAAGTCATCGTACTCAAAGACTTAAGCCAACGTACTCAAGGATATACAGTAAGGCCTCTTACACGGCTAAACTACCCATCCATAAACTTTTTGTTAAAGATAAAAAGTCGTACAGTCCCAGGACCATTACCTGTAGGATGGTGGAGCAACACAAGTCTACAATCTAGCCCTGCCTTCCGGTGTAAGAGAACCTCGCGGGGACGTACTGTGTGGGAGAACATAAACACTACCACCCTTGATTCCACTCGTCGCTGTCACCTGGTTCAACACAACACTCAAAATACAGTGTAATTCTCAATCTGGCCAAGAGTCGCCCTCCAATATCGAGCATACGTGTCCTGCCTCCCTCCCGCTGTACTTACCCCCCCCCCCCCCAGCTGTCCTCACCTACAAAGTTAGCAACTGTGCTCCTCTCTGGGTGATGCCATGAAGGTCGAGAAGCCTATTGTATGTGGACGATCACTAGCGTGTTGCTGCCTGGGTCACCTCACTCTGCCACGACGATCACTCACCGTCATCATTATAATCATTATCGTATTCAGACTAGTGTGTGTGTGTATCTGTGTGTGTGTGTGTGTCTGTGTGTGTGTGAGTGCATACATTAGCCATCGCGGGCAGCAGCTCCCCGCCAACACTTAACAACAAATCAAGCCAATTTGGTTGCAGTGTTGCGGCCAGCGTCAGGAAGTTCGTCGGCCGGCAATTGCTTGTAAGAGTAATGACTCGGTGGGGGAGCCTGGCAGACGGAGCTTGGGGGGGGGGGGGGGGGGGAGGGCTGCGTCGTGGCTACACCTTCAATAACAACAACACCTCCTGGACGACACAGACGTCTGAGAGGGAGAATACCTGAGAGTTTATTAACTTTATGAACGAATGTGTACGGCATTATCGGTCATAACGTGTGTATAGTTCCTGCCACTGTCATTATCAAACAATTAAGACACCACTCATCAACCCCCCCCCCCACCACACACTTCACAGAGCGTGTTTAGGTACTGTTAAAGATCACCTCCTGTGTCTCTCACCCAGGGAAGCGAGAACCAAACTTAGATTGTTTCTCTGCATCAATTCCACTTCATTTCATTGGAATTACTTACGGATCTGTCCTGTGTTCCAGTCAACTCTCGTCTACCACCATCACCCAACGTACACAAACTACACTACGTCACAATGCCTTAAAATGATAAAAGGTAAAATATTTAACCCAAGTTCACGCCGGAAAGGAAAGCAATGGTATGGCAAGGAGACAACATGTGCTATGACTCTACAGGTGACAGATCAATGGCTTGTGTGAGCTGTATTATGTCATCAACCTGTCATGGATTACGAACGAGTAGGGATTGTGCTTGTAGGATAAGTGGAAGGGAAGATTAGGTTAGGTTATGTATTTAGGATAAGTGGAAGGTTGTTCTAGCCTCTCTCTCTCTCTCTCTCTCTTTCTCTCTCTCTCTCTCTCTCTCAAATTGTAAACGTATAAACAAACAAAAAAAACCCACAATAACAACAACCCAAACGACACACGCCAATAGGAAGAAGAATGCACGATCAAGTGGCGTCTCCGTCCGTCGTGATGATGGCTGAACAAGGAGTCGAAATGGCCACTAAAAGACGCCCGGTAGTCGCTGCTGTAGGCCACTTAACAGCTCAAATGCGCGAGAAAAACAGCCACTCTTGTGTCTTTCTTCTATAACAAAAGGGGGGAGGGGGAAACACTAGGGAGGTGGGAGGAAAAAAATAATGGGGAGTTTTCTGACACGACGAATAAAATACTCTTTATAGGCCTATGGAAAGCCTAAACAAAATTTCCCTCCTTAACCCCTTGATTACAATGTACTAGTCCCCCCTTGAGTACCAGAATAAACTACTTTAATACAGTAACTATATCAATATAAGATTGGTGGTCGTACTTGAGTAAGGTAGAGACTCCCACTATATCACCAAGACAATAAATTAAAGTCCTCGCCAGACTCAGGACAGAGGCTGAACTTCCCCCGCCAGCTGGTGGAGGTGAACTACTCCACTCCACCACCTGTCCACTCCACCACCTGTGTTGAATTCTACTCCGTGTTGAATTCTACTCATAGTAAATTTAACATAGACAATAGTTATTACATTTTAAATACAATATTCAACTAAAAATATATAATTAGATTAAAATACAACATTTATGATGAAAACTATTACAAACTAGAAATAAATTTATACAATAGATACAATACAACATTGCTAGAATACATTAATAGTCAGAGATTTTTTATAGATATTGTAATCAAGGAAATATCTTCATATATCAGTATTATAACACACACACACACACACACCTCCTCTTCACCCTCGCCAAATATTTGATCAAGTGGCTAATAATTCCAACTTGACGAGCAGATTATACGCCGCGAAATTAAAACTCTGGCCGAATCCAACATGTGGGTCACAGTTTACGAGAGCGAGGTTGAGCTGTTAGTGCGTCGTTATTGAAGCGGTGGCTACTGTTTTAAGGGCTCTCTCTCTCTCTCTCTCTCTCTCTCTCTCTCTCTCTCTCTCTCTCTCTCTCTCTCTCTCTCTCCGTTTTCCTACTTTTATCTTTATGTCTGTCTATTTCTCTCGTTTTCGGTTGGGAGGTGGGTTGGGTGGGTGGTGGGGGTAGGTGGGTAGGGTTGGTACTGGGGTAGGTGGGTTAGGTGGGTTGGGTGGGTAGGTACCAGACAACAACAGGTCATCAGCCACTTGACCCTTGCGTCAGGTATCACACAGGTGGCCATGAGAGAGGTAGGCGCCCCCCCCCCCCCTCTCTCTCTTTCTCTCTCTCTTTCTCTCATGTGTTTTCAATGCAATTAAGTTTTCTAAAACAAGTTAGAGGAGATTATATGGTCAACTGGTCACACACCTGGTCACACACACACACACACACACACCTGGTCACACACACACCTGGTCAAACACCATAGAACTGGAACCTAGTCTATGAAGCTTCGAATCCATCATAAAGTATTAAACTAAAAATAATTCAAGAGGTTGTTCAAAAAATAGGGTGTGTGTGTGTGTGTGTGTGTGTGTGTGTGTGCGTGTGTGTGTGTGTGTCAAAACTCCGTCACTCACAATTTTTCAGTTGACGCTCAAATCAGCTTAAAAGATGAAGTATAAATTCCAAATAGGTGAACCAGGAGCCGGAGTCCACATTTTTTTATATAAACAAACACAATCTACCGCCAACAACACACATGGGGTTTGGTTAGATTAGGTTAGGTTAGGTTAGGTTAGGTTAAGTTAGGTTAGGTTAGGCTAGGCTAGGTTAGGTTAGGTTAGGTTAATTTAGGTTAGGTTAGGTTAGGTCAGGTTAGGTCAGGTTAGGCTAGGTTCAGGTTAGGTTAGGTTAGGTCAGGTCAGGTCAGGTTAGGTCAGGTCAGGTCAGGTCAGGTCAGGTTAGGTCATCATAAAACACTCCTAAACTCTCACATCATCTCAAGTTCACTTCAACATTTACTCGTGACATCGTTAACTGTCCTCATAAACCATCCCAGTGAAACCAATCCCTGTCATGTGTCAGGTCCAGGTAGGAGGCGTCAATTAGTGGGAACCTCGTAAAGAAGGAGTAGGAGGAGGAGGAGGTGGGGGAGAGAGGCGTGGGGGGGAGGGGGGGGAGGAGGGGGGGAAGGGGGGGGAGGAGGGGGGGAGAGAGGCGTGGGGGGGGAGAGGCGTGGGGGGGGGGGAGGGAGGAGGAGAAGAAGGTTGGGGGCGTGGAGGGGAGGAACGTCTCATCCTTACTGGTGAGTCGACATGATTTTTGGCTCCAGCTGCCAGTCATATCTTGTACACCTTAATATATACATATAAATAAATTACACCTCTTAAAAGACTACCTGTAATTACTGGCCTCACCTGCTACGCTACCCTGTGTTGTCTATTAAGGGTAGGAAGGGTGATAGATAGATAGATAGATAGATAGATAGATAGATATAGAACGAGGAAGATAGAGAGATAGGAGTTAAAAATATAATAAAAAGAAAAGTGAAAATTAGAGAAAATGAGACAGATGGGAAGACAGAGAGAGAGAGAGAGAGAGAGAGAGAGAGAGTCATGGTACATTAAAAGCCGTAATGTGAACGCCGCCGCCACACAGTCTGAGGCAGCCGTCCTCTCAACGTTGTTAATTGTACCACCACACAGACTACTTATTATATCTATTAACCAAGACGACAGTAAGTGTGTGTGTGTGTGTGTGTGTGTGTGTGTGTGTGTGTGTGTATGTGTGTGTGTGTGTATGTATGTATGTATGTATGTATGTATGAATGTATGTATGTATTTTTATAGAACAAAACTGGAAATTTATGACATGAAAATAGAAGCAGTTGTTTCAGGTGAGAGAGAGAGAGAGAGAGAGAGAGAGAGAGAGAGAGAGAGAGAGAGAGAGAGAGAGAGAGAGAGAGAGAGAGAGAGACTCCCCTCCGTCAACCACTGCTGCACCACCACCACAATAGCCGCCAGCCGTCACCATGGGCACCAGTTGCTCTTAATTACAACCTTTCGCTTAAATTATCCTCATCGTCTTGTATATGATCCCGCCCCCCCTCCTACACCGCCTCCGTCAGTACCACCGCTTCCTTCTGTCTTCTGTTTTAATGTGTGTGTGGTGTGTGTGTGTGTGTGTGTGTGTGTGTGTGTGAAAGTGTAAGACAATCAGGTATAATGTCAATTTGTATGTATGTATGTATGTATGTATGTATGTATGTATGTATATATGCTGAACCTAAAATTTAACTGACGGGTTAGAATCCGCTAATGTGAAATCCTCAAGGGCAAAATCCGCTAGTGAGAGGGTCCTTTCCGTTCAGATGATACGACCCTACGAGACAAGAGACCAGCTCCCAGTCACAATGGGGAGAGAGAGAGAGAGAGAGAGAGAGAGAGAGAGTTTACATCTAGTGAAATAGGCTTGACCGTGGACAGAGGGCGCGGGTATATACATGGATGTTCTTTTTTTTTTAATTTTGAGTCAGGAGGATTTCTAGTCCATGTTTCATTAGGTTTTTAAAAGATTATAAATTTTAAGTCGGTTCAGCAATACAAAAAAAAAAAATATGATACGGTAAGTCCTTAAATACGGTTATTTTTTATCGTATTTTCCTTAAACATTAGAGAATTTATAGTCACAGTAAATACAACGCACTCTACACACCTCAGTCAACACAACAAACATACTTCAGTTAATACACAACAAACACAACACACTCCACACACCTCAGTCAATAAACACAACACACTCCACACACCTCGATCAACAGAACAAACACAACACACCTCAGTCAACACACAACACACTCTACACACCTCAGTCAATAAACACAACACACTCAACGCACTCTACACACCTCAGTCAACACACAACACACTCTACACACCTCAGTCAATAAACACAACACACTCAACGCACTCTACACACCTCAGTCAACACACAACACACTCAATACACCATAAACACACAACACACTCTACACACCTCAATCAACGCAACAAAACACAACACACTCAACACACCTCAGTCAATAAACACAACACACTCAACATGGTCGACATCCTCAACACAATTCTCGAAATGTTCCACAAACACTATTATTAAAAGCCATGTCATCCTGGTCCGCTGCCCTTCTAGCGAGAGCCTGTGTGTGTGTGTGTGCTTGTGTGTGTGTTTGTGTGTGTGTGTGTGTCGTTGCTTTATGTAAACTAACTCACAAGGTCTTACTCGCCAACTCTGCCTGAAATTCCCTGGTAAAGAGAATATCAGAATATCTCTCTCTCTCTCTCTCTCCAAAGGTTTCGTATAGATGTAGTCTCTATTAGGATAAGTGTTGACTGTTCTTAAGAAACTTTAGATAATTTAAACATGAGTTCTCTAATTTACATAGAAGTGAGAGTTCTTTATATACGAGTTTTATTTTATATGTAAGTTTGACCATTTTTAGACGTAGTTAAAGATATGCTATTGTTTTTTTTTCAGGTAAGGTTATTATATACAGGTGAAAGGTGTCAACTACAGTCCAAAGGTGTACATTAAAGGTCACTACAGGTGAGTTACAGATCACCACAAGTCACAGATGAGTTACAGGTTGTTACAGGTCAAGATGGAAGACGTGAATTCTCTTAATTCAAAGATGTAAATTACAGGTCACAGTTAAAGTCCCATGTCAATATAGGTCACACCAGGTCAAAGCTACAGGTTCACAATATAATCCACAGGTTACTACAGGTCACAGGTATACGAGTCACTACAGGTCCAGTTAACCTGTATAAGGAAGGTGATGACCAGATCAACACCAAACTTCCTCGACTAATTGCAACTTTTTTTTTTCATTCTGTCGACAATTTTTTTCCCTCTTCGATTTAATTTTCTTTTTCTCATCTACGTTTCTTTATATATATATATATATTTTTTTAAAGTTAGTTTGTGGGTTAATGAGGCATTTTGTTGTCCGGCTATTTGTTTGTTTGTTTACATAGCCATATAAACAAATAAAAAGCATATAAACGTAGGTCTTTGAGGAGTGATAAGGCTGTTCCTCCCTCTGACTATGCGGTCGTTTGCTCTCTCTCTCTCTCTCTCTCGCTCTCTCTCTCTCTCTCGCTCTCTCTCTCTCTCTCTCTCTCTCTCTCTCTCTCTCTCTCTCTCTCCACTTCCTCTAACTTTCTACCCACCTTTCTCGTACTATCTCTCTCCTGCATTGATTCCCCCCCTTCTGCCTCCCCTTCAACAGGTCAAGTAGCCCAGGTAATCGGTTAATCAACATGGTAACAGGAAAGGAGCTGGGGGCGTGATGCTCCGGGAGGTGAAATACACAGTGATTATGACCCGCTACCTGATGCTGGAGGTATTCACTGTGGTTCTGCGCCTTCTGCAGGTTTGGGGATGATTGTGGCGCTGAAGAGGTCGAATAATAAGGTCATGGGGGCTGAAAGGTCGAGTAATAAGGTTATGGGGCTGAAAGGTCGAATAATAAGG